>BQNB010028172.1:0-56920 GCA_026074375.1 Tanacetum coccineum | reverse complement strand
AAATGTATTTGCTTGAATTTGTGAATGTAAATTGCAAAAAATGTTCTAGTGAAAGATATGAATATAAATGAATGAATTTGAGGAGGAGAGACACAAGAAAAACTCGAATTTAAAATTTATGTTTGTTAGACCAATCCGAATTCGCAGCCCAGTAATACACGAATTCGCAGGCGTTAGTGGGACACGAATTCACAGGCGTTTAGTAGTACACGAATTGGCAATGCCCTTTAGTCCACGAATTTGCAAAGTCACTTAAGTACCCGAATTTAAAATTCATGTTTGTTAGACCAATTCGAATTCGCAGGCCCAGTAATACATAAATTCGCAGGCGTTAGTAGGACACGAATTCGCATGTGTTTAGTATTACACGAATTGGCGATGCCCTTTAGTCCATGAATTTGCAAAGTCACTTAAGTACCTAAATTCGCAATATGCATTTTGTCTTCGAATTTGCAATAAGTGTATGGTCCGAATTCGCAGCTTGCTTTATGGTCTGAATTCGCAGTATCCTTAAGCATACGCATTGGCAATTACACACTATGTCCGAATTTGCAAAAACCTTAAGGGTCCGAATTTGCAATAACCTTTAGGGTCCGAATTTGCAGTTTTCACTTATTAACCAAATTCATTCATGCTTAATGGAAACAAAAGGGCTAATTATTATAAACACTTAGATTCTAACCAAAAGGAGAACTAAAACTTGTGTTAGGTAGCAAATTTAAATTTGATTATCTTTGAAATCTAATCAAGTTAAAATTGGATTACTTCAACTAAGCCAATTTAAGTTCACTATCAACGGTTATCTTTCTAAAACGTGTTACAAGCATTAAGTGCCAATTCAGGGTCTTTAGATATAGTGTCTGTATAAACTTGTTTATATATAAACTGTGTCGACTCTTTCTTAGCAGAATCATGAGTATCACTAAAGAACAACAACAAGCTTTGGACGATGCTCTTGTTCCAAGAGAACAACGTCTCACGATTGGCAGTTGCAACTACAGATTGAGCACTACATTCAAGCCCAAGGAACCCACATTTCAAGTTGCTTTGGATGTTCTCTCACTCACTCCTTTTTATCCAGCCTTCTTGATCACTGCAAGTGTCCCTGCCGTCTACATGCAGGAATTCTGGGCTACAGTTACCTATCAAAAACATCACATCAGATTCAAGATGAACAAGAAAAGTTATTCCTTTGATATGGAAACTTTCAGATCTATGCTAATGATTTGTCCAAAACCTCCTGGACTGAAGTTTGAAGATCCTCCCTTTGAAGAGGAAATACTAACTTTCATTAGAGAACTTGGCTACTCTGGCAACATCAAATTACTCTCTGATGTCAAAGTTGATACGTTACCTCAACCTTGGAGAACTTTTGGAACCATCATCAACAAGTGTCTTAGTGGTAAAGTAACCAGAATTGACACACTTCGTCTTTCTAGGGCTCAGATACTTTGGGGATTGTATCATCAGAAGAAAATTGACTATGTCTACATCTTAAGGGAAGGACCTAGTTTTTCAGATGAAGAACAAGGAGTCAAGAAAGAAAACAAATACATGTTTTACCCAAGAATTCACAAAGTTAACATCAATACATCATGTCACAAGACAATCCATACCAAAAGAAAGAAAACAAGGTTGACTGGCCACATGGCTAATGTTGTATCCTATTCACACATACTATGAGATTCTTCCTCCAGCATGAAGTTGTTCAACGATACGGTGCCATTCTTCCAGACTATCTAACCAATCCAGCAATGAAAGAGTCAGAAGCTTACAAGACTTATCATGACCTCGCTACTGGAAAGGTGCAACCCAAACCAAAATATGTACGTCGATCTTCCAGGTCAAAGACTGAACAAGAACCCAAGCCTTCTCCTGGTAAAAAAGTCAAAGCAACGGCTAAGGTAGCAAAGTCTGGAGAGAAGAAGCAACCAGCTCTTGGATTGGAAACTCTCTCAAAAGTAGCATTGACTGAGGCTGAACAATTGAAGCTTGCCACTAAACAAAGCTTAATTCAAACCCACATCTCACACGCTAGCGGTTCATGTGCACATAAAGGAACTGGTGTTTCACCAAGGGTTCCTTATAGCTTTGATCCTAGGGTTTATACACCTTCTCGTGTTGAATCAACAGATGATGAAGACAATGATGATGAACCTCGAGGGGCGAATGTTGAAGGAAAAGAGATGGATAAAGACACAGCAAATATAGAAGGCGAAGGCAATGAATTATACAGGGACGTGAACATCAATCTAGAAGGACGAGATGCTGAAATAACAGATGCTCACCAGACTATTGCTCAAACTACTCAAGTAATAGAAGACACTCATGTGATCATTACTCCAGTCAATCCTGAAGGTCACCAACATAGTTCTTCTGTGTCATCTGGATTTGTTTCAAACATGCTCAACCCAAATCCAGATTCAGGTATTGACTCAATATTTAATGTTAATACTGAGGCAACATCACTGGTAGACGTTCCGATTACTACTCTTGCTGAGCCGCCTATTTTGTATGCAATAACTCTTCCTCCTCCACCCACTCCTTTCATCTCAAACCTGCAACAAACACCAGTTCCCTCACCAGCAATCTTTCTAAGTTCCTCACTCCAAGATCTTCCTAACTTTGGCTCTTTATTCGGGTTTGACCATAGACTAAAAACTTTGGAAACCAAATTCTCTGAGTACAAGCAAATGAACCAATTTGTTGAAACAGTTTCTTCTATTCCCGGCATTATTGATGCATACCTTGCAAACAAGATGAATGAAGCCGTCAAAATAGCTGTTTAATTGAAATCATACAGACTCAGAGATGAAGCTCAAGCCAAAAACGAAGACTTTCTCACTAAACTTGATGACAACATAAAGAAAATAATCAAGGACCAAGTCGAAGAACAAGTTAAGGCACAAGTCTCCAAGATGTTGCCAAGAATTAAGAAGATGGTAAACGAACAACTCGAAGCTGAGGTTATGACTCGTTTATAAAATAAATCTAAGACATCTCATGCCGTAGCCGCCAACCTTTCTAAACTGGAACTAAAGAAGATTCTCATTGATAAGATGGAGAAAAATAAGTTAATCCACAGATTAAATGAACAAACGAATATTTACAAAGCATTGGTTGAAGCTTACGAAAGTGACAAACTTATACTTGAAACATATGGTGAAACGCTCATATTTAAAAGACGTCGAGAGGATGAGGATAAAGACGAAGAACCCTCCACTGGATCAAACCAAGGGTCCAAGAGAAGAAGAGCTGGCAATGAACCCGAGTTAACTAGTCCTCTAAAAGAAAGACCACCAAGCCATCTGGCAAGTCACATGAAGGGTCCACATTGAGTCACAAGTCTGCTGGTGAGTCTGCTCATGCAAAGGGGCAAATGCACACGACAGAAGATGTGGAAGAACCCATACATCAGGAGTTTGAAACAGGAGTTACTAAAGATCAACCTAAGACCTCTTACTTTCCTGATTGGTTTCAGAAACCAGATAAACTTCCTTCTCCCGATCGTGATTGGAACAAGACTTTACCAGTGGCTCATGGGTCAACTCAACCTTGGTTAAGCATATTGGCTCGGAATGATGATCCTCGTGAATCGTTTGATGAGCTGATGGATACTCCACTAGATTTCTCAGTATTTGTAATGAATAGGCTCAATGTTGATTCTCTAACCCATGAACTACTCGCCGGTCCAACATTCGAGCTCATGAAAGGCACATGCAAAAGTCTGGTCGAACTTGAATATTTCCTTGAAGAAGTCTACAAAGCAACAACAGAACAATTGGACTGGATCAACCCCGAAGGCCAGCAATATCCTTATGATCTGTGAAAGCCACTACCATTGATCTCAAATTCTCGAGGTCGTCGAGTCATACCTTTTGATCACTTCATCAACAACGACCTTGAGTATCTAAGTGGTGGTGTTTCAAGCTGAAAATATGCAACTTCAGTCACGAAGACCAAGGCAGCAGATTACGGGCACATAAAATAGATTGAAGATTTGGTTCCTAACACAATGTGGAGTCCAGTGCTAGTTGACTATGACAAGCATGCACTCTGGGGTATATCACATTGGGGGAGAAAAAGACAACAATTCTATGGATTCGCGGTTAACAGAGAATCTGCTCGCGATGTTTACTCCAAAAACAGAATCATTGTAGTAACCAAGCTAGAAATTGTTTAATGGCAGAATTACAAGCATTTGGATTAGATCGCTGTTCGTAGAGATGACGACAAGCTATACACATTCAAAGAAGGTGATCTTAAAAGGCTACGGATTCAAGACATCAAAGATATGCTGCTTCTTCTTGTTCAAGGCAAGTTGACGAATCTTACTATTGAAGAACGCCTAGCTTTTAATGTCTCCTTGAGAATGTTTACAAGAAGCATTGTCATTCAAAGGCGTGTGGAAGATCTTCAATTAGGTGTCGAAAGTTACCAAAAGAAGCTCAACCTCACAAAGCCGGATACGTACAGATCTGATCTTAAATGAAGAGACGCTTATTCAGCATACTCCACTCCCAGAGGATTCATTTATCAGAACAAAGACAAGAAGAACAGATTGATGCGTATTGATGAACTACATAAGTTTAGCGATGGCACACTCGATGATGTTCGGACTGCTCTTAATGATCGTCTCAAGGGAATTCGGATGCAGTATCTGCCATAGACCATCTAGAGACAACGTGACAAAGAAAATGCAAGAGCAATGATCCAGGCAATTGAGAAAAAGCTAAAGACAAGGAGGATTATGCGGAGTTTAGAGAAATTTGTTGGTGGGAGACCATACGAGGGTGACTTTCGGCTGCTGCAAAGGACCATATGATTTATCATATGATGTCCTCATCATAAAAGGTTAATCCTCGTGAATAATAAAAACTTGTGAATTTGTATAGATGTAGTGTAGACTTTATGGTGATATTAAGGAGTGCTCGAGTACAAAATTTTCAAGAATTTCTTAGAAAATTCAAAAAAATTCAAATTATTGTACTCAGCACTATCTTATATACCCTCATAAATTGAGGGGGAGCATTAAAATGTTCCTTATAGATAGTATGTAACATTTTGTCCCCGAACGTTTAATCAATTGATATCCAAAATATCAAGGGATTAACATTTTGGATAAGGGGAGAAAATGTGATTAAACTGAACCTAATTTGTATTGAAATGTGATCATATAAAATGGACTCAATGCAATCTAAACCATGTACTACGATTACGGTGCACATGTTAAGGGGGAGCTTTTAGTGATGATGAAAAAACTTTCAAAGTGTAAATATTTTGATATTTATATCAAACACTTTGATTGAAATTTTCAATGATTTTGGTTTTGATTGAGATGGAATACCCAAAAGACCGACCATGTACTTAAATTTATGGAGCTATAAGGTGGTTTAGCATAGGTATTCAAATCTCATGATCCATCCAGAACCGGAGGGATCTACCCAGGGATATCCACTAGATAGTGTAGAAGTCCTTAGGTATGATACAAAAGGAGAAAAAGTAAGAATCGGGAATAATGCCGACTGAGATGGAGCTAACACTGGAACAAACCTAACAAGTTGTTAGTTATGAAGTCTTGGTATGCATTGAACGGTTTGAAGAATGAAAAATGTGAAAAGAAAGAAGCTCTCCATACACTTAGGCAGAAACCGGGTCAATACATAATCTGTCAAAAACACTAAGATGTTGTCCGACATTAAAGACAATCATGGACCCAGTGACGCTATGCAAAACCCCCCCTAGCCACTCAAGGTCTCTCAAAAGACTCTTGTTTCATTTCTCACAGAGATTACACGCATTTCTATTGACTTTCTCACTTCGAGTTAGTTGATATTGAAAAGGTGGCAGTCCGCTCCAGCCTTCGATCACTAAAACAAAAGTGCACTATTGAGTCTAGAGCTAAAAGAGATCATCCATAAATCTCATTAGGACATTTGTCAAATTATGCTTGCTATCTCACACAATGTGAATTATGAGATGTATATCTAGAGTCCTACGCATTATCCTTGTGATTTTGCCAGAACATCCGAGTGATTTCATTCACAATGAAGATGGAAATCCTGCTTGAGCCAACATCAAACAAGCTCATGGTAGGTGACTTGTGCGATTCTATAAGAATCAAACTTGTGACAACTGGAAAGAAACGATGGTGCGATTCTATAAGAATCAAACTTGTTCCAGGAAATGGATCAACGGTTGCTAATGAATTTTTGAAATGATTAACACTCTCGATGTATCACAAAAACACTTTAGCAAGTGATACATCGATTGATTTTCAAATCAATTTTTAATTTCAATCGGTGAGATAGTAACTTGCTGGTTCACTCTTATCGTGCTGTCTGCTTTGAGACGTTCCGATAATGAGAACATGCTGAGTTTGATGAATCTGATACACATGTGTTAGAAAGACTCGATACTTCAGCTGGAAATCCTGTCAAGGAGATTCTTCTTAAATTGAATCTACCTGATCACAGGTCGATCCTCACGGATTCGAAGGTTACTCCAACCAAACACGGGCGAATGACAAAGCCATATTCGTCCCCCCGCCTTATTGCTAACTGTTTTAATGCATGATACTTAAAGATGGAGGTGAAGGTACCTGATTCCAGCTGACTCACAAGATTCATAACCACATGCTCATACCCGACCGACAACCATAAAGACATCATGAAAGCTCAAGTACATGTTTCAAGACTTCCGCTACTCTGATACCGTACGTCTTTCTTGAAGTGACGAAGTATTAAAGACAAAGAATCTCAAAGAAGTTTCTGTCACTCAGATACCGAACGTCTTTCTCGAAGTGACGAAGTGTTAAAGTTAAAGAATTTCAAGAAAGATGCAACATTAAAGCTTTTCAAGTCAACAAATCAAGAAAGGTATGAGCATGTCGGTTCCAAAGTCACAAGTTCACAAGATGGCAAAGTTTACAAGATGGCGAAATGAGATTATGTTTGGTTGATGATCTCAAGGTGTTCAAAGAATCACATTCAAGACAAGATGAGGAACAAGCTCAAGACCTAACGTCTATGATCACTACATCAATTCACAAGATTGAAGTTTACGAGCTAAAGACTAAAGATAAAGCATAGTATGCTAGGATTAAAGTTTTGTAAATTGGAGTGACCTCCCTTAGGAGGAAATTGCTAAGAATAAGAAAAGTCTCGGTCACTTCCAATACTAAATAGTTTAAGCCTGTAAGTAAGTCATGTTAATGATATGTAAGCTAATATGGTCCAAGGCCCATAGAAAGCCTCACAAAGGCCCATATCCGGCTATATGTAGCATATAAATACCCCTCTCCATGCCTTGGAGAGGGGATTGGTTAGTTGGTTCTCTTTGTAATTCATTTTCTACACACACATAATATATTTCATCTTTCATGTTTACTTTCTCTCTCTAAACTAATCCAACCCACTCTATCTCTTGTTCTTGCATAAATCAAAGATTACATATCTATTCTTCAAAACCTCCTGACTCATCATTTTTCCATGTATTTGGTGCACTCTGCTATCCGACAAATGATAGTGAGAATTTGGGTAAGTTACAACCGAAGGCTGATATTGGTATTTTCATTGGCTATGCACCCACAAAGAAAGCATTTTGAATTTACAACCGACATACCAGACGAATCATTAAAACAATTCATGTAAACATTGATGAGCTGACTGCGATGGCTTCTGAACACAGCAGTTTAGGACCCGCACTTCATGAAATGACTCCTGCAACAATCAGTTCAGGACTCGTGCCAAACTCTCCTCCTTCAACACTGTTTGTACCACCTTCAAGAACTGACTGGGATATTTTGTTTCAATCGATGTTTGATGAATTACTCACTCCTCCACCAAGTGTTGATTACCCAGCCCTTGAAGTCATTGCTCTAATTGATGAAGTAGTTGCTCCAGTACCTGCTGTATCAACCGGTTCATCTTCTTCAACAACTGTTGACCAAGATGCACCTTCTTCAACAACTGTTGACCAAGATGCACCATCACCAAGATGTACATATAGGTAATGATCCATACTTTTGTATCTAAATTTCATAAGTTCCTTCTAATTAATCTTCATTAACGAATTCTATTCATACAACTGTGCATCCTGATCACTAAATTTCTAAACATAATAGCAATTGGACTAAGGATCATCCACTTGAAAACATAATCGGTGAACTCGCTAGACCAGTTTACACAAAGCTAAAATTACATGAGCAAGCTCTATTCTGTTACTACAATGCTTTCCTCATTGCTGTTGAACCCAAGACATATAAAGATGCTTTGACTTAATCCTGCTGGATCGAAGCAATGCAAGAAGAGCTCAATGAGTTCGAATGCCTTAAAGTATGGGAGCTCGTACCCCGACCAAACAAAGTTATGGTTATTACTTTAAAGTGGATCTACAAAGTGAAGCTAGACGAACTAGGAGGTATTCTAAGGAACAAGGCTCGATTAGTGGCTTGTGGTTACCCTCAAGAAGAGGGAATTGATTTTGAAGAGTCTTTTGCTCTGGTTGCAATATTAGAGGCCATAAGGATTTTTCTCGTGTTTGCCGCTCACATGAATATGGTCGTCTACCAAATAGATGTCAAGACTGCGTTTCTGAATGGTAATTTACAGGAAGAGGTTTATGTTAGTCAGCCAGATGGTTTTGTGGATCCAGATAACCCCAATCACGTGTACAAGCTAAAGAAGGCTCTTTATGGGTTGAAACAAGCTACACGCGCGTGGTATGACATGTTGTCTTCATTCCTGATATCCCAAGACTTCTCTAAAGGCTCAGTAGATCCTACTCTATTCATCCGTAAGGAAGGAAAAGAATTAATTATGGTACAAGTATATGTCAATGATATTATCTTTGGTGCATCTACACTTGAACTTTGTGACCTATTTGCTAAAATCATGTGTTTAAAATTTAAGATGTTAATGATGGGCAAAATCTCATTTTTCTTAGGACTACAGATTTTTCAAAATCCTAGAGGCATCTTTATTAACCAGTCAAAATATGCCCTTGAATCTATAAAGAAATACGGTTTTGACTCTTGTGACCCAGTGGATACTCCCATGGTGGAGAAATCAAAACTGGATGAGGATAAAGAAGGGAAAGCAGTTAATCCATCACACTATCGTGGCATGATTGGCACCCTCCTTTATCTCACAGCTAGTAGACCTGACCTATAATTTGCTATATACATGTGTGCCCGGTATCAGGCTAGGCCTACCAAAAAGCACTTACATGCGGTCAAAAGGATCTTTCGGTATCTAAAAGGAACCGTCAATCGGGGACTATGGTATCCGAAGGATTCTTTAATTGCAGTAACAGCATTTGCTGATGCGGATCATGCTGGTTGTCAAAATACACGCCGTAGCACATCTGGTAGTATGCAGTTCTTGGGAGATAGACTTGTTAGATGGTCATAAAAAAGGCAGAAAAACGATGCGATATCCAGTACGGAAGCTGAATATATTGTTATGTCAGGATGTTGTGCTCAAATCATTTGGATGAGATCACAGCTTATCGACTATGGCCTTGGATTCAATAAAATTGCAATGTACTATGATAACAAAAGCACTATTGCCTTAAGCTGCTACAATGTTCAACATTTCAGGTCGAAGCATATAGACATCAGATTTCACTTTATCAATGAGCATGCTGAGAATGGGGTGATTGAACTTTACTTTGTCAATACGGAGTATCAACTGGAAAACATCTTCACAAAAGCCCTTGTAAGAGAAATAATTGAATTTCTTTTCAACAAGCTAGGAATGCGGAGTTTTACGCCGGAGACTCTTAGACAATTGGCAGATGAAGTTGATGAATAGTGGTGGTACCTATTCTAATATCCTGTATCATATGTATATATATTAAAACCATAAAAACCAAAAATATTTTTCATTTTTCTAAATTTTTTTATAAAAACAAAATACAAAAATATAATATTCAACAAACCAAAGAAAAAATTAAAAAATGAGAAAAACATAAAGAGAGGTAATAATGGCATGTCTTCTGAAAATTGATAACATTTACGGTCTTAGAAATGTCATTCAATAATGATACGAGACTGTAAATGAAGTTCGAGCAGAAGTTTCAAATGTTTTCAAAACATGCCAAATGGCTTGCTATTATTTCATATAGCAACCCAGTCATGATCTTAAAGGCAAGTATTTCATCAAATAGGAAACTTGTCCTCTCAACGGGAATTTATTCTCAGGCATGGTCTACTTTATGACCATGCAAAGGCTTGTGTTTACCTTGCAACACAACACGTGCTTCCTATAATCCATCGCCTATGTGATAAAATAAGAGAAATCTTATTTTGGTGTTAGTTTTTCAAAGATATAACATTGCTTCATCAGAAAATTCTTTTTCAATGACATTTGACTTCTCAAACAACGACTACAACTCTTTAAATAGAAAACGGGTCATTGTTTGAGGAGGAGAAAATGTCAAATATCTTCTTCATAATGAAAATGTGCTTAAAGGGAAAAAGGTTTTTTTAAACACTATTTGAATATCAATTGTTAAGGAAAGATAATTAAGTTTAGCTTTCGTGTGCCTTAATTGTTATGTGGTTAAACCTTTAGGAGTATTTTGCAAAATTAAGTCTATAGGTATGATAGTATAAAAACATTAGGGACTCTTTGTGCTATTTGTTTAACTTATCTATGCTTTATAAAACTTAAATATGCAAAATGAAAATTGGTTAAAACTACAAGGGCTAATTGTGTTAAAGTTGAATGTTTGATAATTACCCCCACCCACCTCATCGTGTTCACTGTACACACAAACACACACTTAACAAATTTTTCATCCTATTCACCCTCACTCGGTCGCCAAACATCTCCACTTTCATCTTGTGCTATTTTTGCTTCAAATGTATAACTACAAACTCGCTCCACACGTCATATTCATCTTAAACCTTGAAGGAATTTTTTGATTTCACCATTTTTGAACTCGATGAACCCAAATTTTCAAATTAGGGTTTCAAAATCAAAAGTGTTCAAATCTTCAAATTGATTGAGGGATTTTGATGCCATTGGTGTGTAGATGCATTATTTAAAGCAGTTTTTTGTTTGGACTTTATATGAATGTGTTCTTGCCATGTTTTTGATCGAAAATTTGGGATTCTAGGTTAGGATGTAGAAAGGTTGTGGGTTTTATGCAAAGACGATTGTATTCTCATTATTGAATGATAATAAGCCATAAAAACTTGCCCTTGTTTGTAGTTTCTTGTAAATAGGTGCGTTAATCGTCAAAAAATGATAGTTTGTTGTATACTCTTAATGATTCTGTGATTTCATGATGGTATATTGTGCCTAAATGTTTTCCTTATGATTAGAATGTCAAAGTAACAAGTTTGAATGCCTAAAAATTCATGTTTTTGAAGTTATATGAGAAACCGAACTAGTCGTTTTTCCTTTTGGGAACCGATCTAGGTCACAATCCTTGTTAACCGATCTAGTTCACAATCTTTGGGAACCGATCTAGGTCACACTCCATGAGAACCGATCTAGTTCACAATCCATGGGAACCGATCTAATCGATTTCCTTAAGGAACCGATCTAGTCGTTTCCCTTAAGGAACCGATCTAGTCGTTTTCCTTAAGGAACCGATCTAGTCGATTTTCTTAAGGAACCGAACTAATCGTTTTCCTTAAGGAACCAAACTAGTCGTTTCCCTTAAGGAACCGATCTAGTTTTTTTCTTTAAGGACCCGAACTAGATGATACACTGTGAGAACCGATCTATTCATGTGTTTTTAGGAACCAAACTAAATGAAACAATTGAGACCCGATCTAATCTTTTCCTTAAGGACCCGAACTAAATAATTTTAAAAACCGATCTAGACAAATGTCTTTGGGAACTGAACTAGAAGAAACATTTGAGACCCGATCTAGTTGGTTTTTTTTGAAAACCAGTCTATTAGATTCAGACCAAACTCACTTAAGATCAAAACCCAAGTTGAAGGCGAATTAAAACTTTTATTAGTAGGATAATTAAAAATGGTTAATTATGCTAGCTAATTAAGTTAAAATAGGCTTAAACATAAGGTATAATCAAGGTTAACTAATATACAACTTAGGTTATCTAAATTCTCTACTAGTTAGAAAACCATGATTCCTAAAATTGTCATAGAAGTTGCTTTAATCCCTTAAGCATATAAGTCTATTTAAGTTGCCATTCAGAGGAACGGATCTTTTCAAGTGTTAAAAGTATTAAAGGACTTTATTGTCACGTCATGTGGAAACATAAAATGTTAAGATAAAAGGTCTATATAGTTATATATAAACTTGGTTATATAAACAATGGCAGAACTATATATACCACAAGAGCTAAACAGATTGCACTAGATGACGCTTTAGTTGCTCCTGCCAACCGACTTAAGATTGGCAAAAGTAATCTTCGACTAAGCTTAGACTTCAAGTCTAAAGAATCAACTCTTCAAGTGGTCTATGATGTGTTGAAACTCACTCCTTTATATAAGGCATTCCAGATCTCAACTGATGTTCTAGAAATATACATGCAAGAGTTTTGGGCCACTGCTACAGTTCATCATCACTCAATTCGTTTCAAGATGAACAATAAGAAACATATTGTGAATCTTGAGTACTTCAGAGCAATGCTTCAGATATGCCCTAAACTCCCTAATTAGCAATTCGAGGAACTACCCTTTGAAGAGGTAATTCTCACATTTCTAAGAGATCTTGGTCACAGTGGTGAGATTAAAATGATCATCGATGTGAATGTCAACAAGTTGCATCAACCTTGGAGATCATTTGTTGCAGTTATCAACAAATGTCTGAGTGGAAAAAGTACCGGATATGACAATCTTCGACTATCTAAAGCTTAAATCCTCTGGGGTATGTACCATAAGAAGAACGTAGACTATGCCTACCTTTAGTGGGAAGATTTTGTTTATCAAGTAGAGAACAAGAATGTCAAAAAGAGTAATGAGATGTGTTGGGAATTATTGAAAACGACTAAGTGTCGTTTCTGCTGTTAGAGATGTTCATTTCTGCTGATGGCATTAAGTGGTTTCTGCTGATTATGTTCCTGCTGGTCATGTTCTCATTTCTGCTGACAGAGATAGAATCTGCTGATCTTATTTATAGACGTGATTACTGTAATTAAGGAATTATAGTTATATTCTAGAATTATCTCATTAATATAGGAATGAGATATATTAGGAAGAGATTGATGTATATCTCTTACGCGTTTCTAGGAATCTTGTTGAGCAATTTAGGGTTTCTTCTCTATAAAAGAAACCTTTAGCATTAGGGTTTGGTACCGATTACGAAATACAAAAACAATTTATTATTAATAGAGAGATCCATAGAGGATCATTGTTTATATTTATTCTTCTTTATACTGTATTGTTTAGTTTCCGCCTAAACAATTGTTAGAGTCTCTCACGTATATACTTGTGATTACATAAGTACTATACAACCACAAAGGCTAGAAGATCTATCTAGTTCTTGATCCTAACAAGTGGTATCAGAGCCTGGAGAGAGCCTCTGATAAAGAAGAATCACTTGTTACCACAACAAAACTTTGTTTCTCTATCTGTTAACTATGACAGAACCCATGCCTACTATACCTACTCAGTCACCATTCACTTATCCTAACCCTAATCCATCTGCTTCACCTTCATTCACTCAAGATGATACCTCAAAAAGGTTAATTAATCGCAATTTGGGCAAGATTTGCCAACTCTACAAATAATGATTAGATGCCTATCGGTGAACTTTTGAACGAGATATCATACATTCTTAAATATCAAATCAACCATAACCTGTGAGCGACATGGTTGCATGTTTAGTTCAACCAAACACAGAGTTGAAAATGCCAAATAATTAAATAGCCAAGTTGAATTCCCTTTTCTTATAATTAGCAACACAATCAGTTAGGTGGTGTTTGAATATGACTTAATTGTCTTAAATAGAAAAAAAACTGATTTGAATAAGTTATGTGAAAAGTATTTATTTATAACTTAACTAAAAATAATAGCTGAAAATATTAAGTGATAAAGTGGAGGGTCTCCACTTTAAGTCATCTTTTAGTTAAGCATAACTTAATAACGTGTTGGCGCCATAGTGTTGTAGCCGCATCAAATGAAAATGTAAACATCGAACTCATTCCATGCCTTTAGAAGATGGTGATATAGACCGACCGAGTCTCATTTAATCTACTAACAAATCAAGTATATGTTTGGTTTAACTCGAGATCACTAACTATAAAAATCTAGGAGTTGCGACGCACAAAATTCGTTGCCAAACAAGCTATAGTTTCGTTTGTATCAATATCACGGACATTGTAAATGAGTATCATGCTAATGTCATTTAGCATCCTATATTTCTTATAAAATTACAAAATTAGCAATTAAAGAAGCGGTCGTTATCAAATAACTTCCTAAGGTAGACATGGAATTAAAATTAAAGTCGTTACATTTGGAAAAATGTAAATAATAAATTGATAATATTTCATTGCTAAATCTGTTTAATGTTCTTGTATTTATAATTTGCACAATGAAATCACATCTACTTCTTATATAAAGGAGGACTTGTCTTTAAAATTCTCAGCCCAAAACCCCTAATCAAAAAACACGTGTATTATATTATTTTATCTAACCCTTGGATCAATTTCCGATCTGTTAACACATCCAAATCAAAACTCCGCCCCCAAATTCCTTACATCAAACCCTACCCAAATTCCTTTAACCAAATACCTTACAATATATCATCCATCTTTGTTTATTATACCGAAATCTAAATCTGTATTTTAATAACAATCATGAATCAATATGATAAACCCTCTACCAGATTTGTAAGTTATAAATTTTGTGTTTTTTTAATTTGTTTTTGTGTTTATGATATGATATGCAAATTCAAAAACAACGGTTTGTTCACCTTTCTGATGAACAAACCGTTGTTTTTGATCCTTCAGAAAGTATCGACTTTTAAATTGAAAAGGCTTCATGTAATACGACAAAGTTCTTAGAGTGGATGGAAACAAATAAAACAGATACATTTGCACAAACGCTGTTGTATGTTCAGTTCCCACAATATTATATTTGGAACAAATCCAACAAAAAATGGACTAAACGAAAGCAAGGTCAGAGCATAGGAAGGATTCATCATGTCCCGCCAAATTGGGGTGAGCTTTTCTATTTACGTATGCTATTGAACAAAGTCAAAGGTGCAACAGGTTGGGAAAGTTTTAAGGAGTATGATAATGTGGTTTATAATACTTATAAAGAAGCTTGCTTTGCACGTGGTCTATTGGATGGCGACAAGGAGTATATCAATGGAATAATAGAAGCAAGTGAATGGGGAATGGGAGAGTATCTGCGAAAGCATTTTGTGATGTTGATCATGTCGGAAAGTATGTCCATACCTAAAGTTGTATGGGAAAAAACATGGCGGCTTTTAGCATAAGATGTGTTAGAAATTGAAAGGAAAAAACGAAATAATCCAGGTATTTTTTTTTTCTAAATACAAATGTCTTATATTGATATTAACAAAAATAAGCTTAACTTATACTATCTGATATATGATTTGTGTTTGTTTTTAACAGAACTGGAACTATCTGATACCCAACGGTACAATATATGTCTAACATATATTGAGGATGCTTTGCTTAGCAATTCGAAAAGTCTGAAGAACATTGTTAATATGCCTTTTCCGGATTCTCAGTTCACAATGGAAAATTACAACAGGTTGATTTATGATGAGCTTAAGTACAACATTCCAGATTTGATAAACAAGCATAAAGCATTTTACGGAAGTTTGACACTTGAACAAAAAGGTATATATGAAAAAATAATGAATGCTTGCCAAAATAACACTAGAGGAATGTTTTTCGTCTATGTTTATGGAGGTACAGGGAAAACTTTTTTGTACAAAATGTTGATAGCTGCTTTAAGGTCAAAAGGTAAAATTGTTCTAAACGTTGCATCGAGTGGAATTGCTGCGCTCTTGCTTGATGGTGGAAGAACAACACACTCTCGGTTTGCTATTCCTATAAATATCAATGAGGATTCTTTGTGTACTATTACTGCAGATAGTGATCTTGCTGACTTGATTCGTGAAACAAAGTTGATAATATGGGATGAAGCACCAATGGTCAATAAACATTGTTTTGAAGCCTTTGATAGAACGTTAAGATACATTGCTACAGGTACTTACAACAACTTTTCTGATAAAGTCTTTGGTGGTAAAGTTATTGTGTTTGGTGGCGATTTTCGCCAAATATTACCTGTGATACCAAATGGAACAAGGCAAGACGTTGTACACGTGTCGTTAAACAAGTATTATTTATGGTCTCGCTGCACTGTACTTAAGCTTACGGAAAACATGCGTCTTCGTGTTGGTTGCAATACTGGAGATGCAGATTCAATTAAGTAGTTTGCTGAATGGATTTTGAGTATTGGTGATGGGAAAATAGGTGGGAAAAATGATGGTCATGCTCAAGTGGAATTCCCCGAAGATATGCTCATACCCGATTCTGATGATCATTTAGAAACTATGATACATGAAACTTATGAGAATTGGCAGCAAAATTTTTGGGATCCAACGTATTTCCAAGATAGAGCTATCCTTGCACGTACTCACGAATAAGTCGACAAAGTAAATGCAAGAATGATGTCCAAATTGCCTGGCAGAGAGACGGTGTATTATAGTTCTGACACAGTTACTGATATAGATGTTGATTTCAACTATAATGAATCGTTGTACTCGACTGAATTTTTAAATTCAATCAGGATGTCGGGAATTCCAAACCATAAACTAGCTTTGAAAATTGGTGCTCCCATAATGTGTTTACGAAACATTAATCAAAGAAGTGGATTGTGTAATGGAACCAGGTTACAAATCCTGAGGCTGGGAATCAAAAACATTGAGGCAAAGATTATATTAGGAGGAAAAGTTAGAGATGTTTGTTCAATTCCAAGAATCCCCGACCGATAAGAAAATGCCTTTTTAGCTAAATAGAAGACAATTCCCGGCTTCTATTTGTTTTGCGATGACAACAAACAAGAGTCAAGGTCAAACTTTATCAAAGGTCAACCTTTATTTGGAGCGACCGGTTTTTTCTCATGGTCAACTTTATGTCGCCGTTTCGAGAGTTAAAAGTAAGAAAGGCCTTAAAGTGTTGTGTTGCGACAAGGAGAGTAAATACACCAACCGTACAACAAACGTTGTCTATCAAGAAGTTCTTCACCGTTAATGATTTTAAATTTTTTTCTACATTTTCAAACACTTTTCCATATTTATTTGTATCATGAACATTTTTGTTTGAAATACAATTTTCATGTTACTTTTAACCAGAAGTACTATCCTTAGGGGTTACTGAGGACTTTAGCAGGTTTACATGGACTTTCTTATTGGGTACTAAGGATGGAAAACTTTTTATGTCCTTAAAGAATTTATGCATTATTAGTAAACCAGCTAATAAAAAGGTTAAAGGAATAAGGTGTGATAATGGGACAGAGTTCAAAAATGCAAAACTTATAGAACTCTGTGGGGAAAAGGGAATTAAGAGGGACTATAGTAATCCCAGAACCCCACAACAGAATGGGGTTGCTGAGAGGAAAAATAGGACTCTTATAGAGGCTGCTAGAACCATGTTGGCTGACTCTAACTAGCCTACAAATGTTTTGGACTGAGGCTGTTAGCACGGCTTGCTATGTTTTAAACAGGGGTGTCTATTACTAATCCCCATAATAAAACACCTTATGAATTGATATCTGGGAAGGTTCCTCAGATAGGTCATCTTAAACCTTTTGGGTGTCAAGTAACTATCCTTATACAAGTGACCATTTGGGAAAATTTGGTCGGTTAAAGCAGATGAAGGCTATCTTGTTGGTTTTGCTCCAAATAGCAAGGCCATATAGGGTTTATATTTAACAAACAATGGGTAGAGGAAACTGATCTGAAGATTTTTAGAAGATAAAAACCCATATGTTCAAGGAATTGGTCATGAGTGGTACTTTGCCCTTGACTATTTTAAGATTATTAGGTTATACTCGTTTTAAAACTGACAAAAACCTGCAGGTACACAAGATATAACATAAATGCAGGTACTCAAGATCATGACTCAGATTCAGAAGTGGATGAGCAAGTGATAGTGGTTCCTTTCTCTCTTTTCTCTAGTATTTCCTTATAACAGTTTTGCAGGTCACCTTCATCACGCGGATTGGTCCCTAGTGTTATGGAACGCAATGCAGATTATGCAGAAGAGCTTGCTAAGCTTCAAAGACAAGAATATGAAGCTAAGGATGCAGCTGCACGATATGGTTATTGTTTTCACACAAGCACAGCTAAGAAATATAGTCAAGCTGAAGCCGAATTCGAAACCAACGGGTTTCGGTAATAGGGATACTGCTGGTATTGATTCTGCTGGTGGTGTATCTGCTGGTAGTGATTCTGCTGGTGGTAATCCTGCTGGTAGTTTTCCACCTGCTGTTAGTTATGAACCTGCTGGTCAGGGCAATCCTGCTGTCAGTACATCTGTTTCTGCTGACTTCATTCCTGTACATGCTGATGAGTCTACACTTCCTCCTGGACAATCCTTGGGCTCAAGTGAAAACAATACACGATTTCCAGTCCCTTCTGATGTGTGCAAGGATCAACTCTCATCTGGCATCTTCACATCTTCCTCTTATGATGATGATTTTAGTGCTACTCTTACAAATTTAGCACCTGCTGTGGAAGTGAATCCAGTTCCTACAAAAAGGGTGAACACAATTCATCCTCAGTCACAGATTCTTGGTGATCTTGCTTCTCCAGTTCTGACAAGAAGCAGAGCTCAAAAATCCAAGTTTGGTGAAAGTGCTTTCATTGGATATATTCAAGATCAACAATAGGACCAATTCATACAGACTACTTCATTGTCTGTTTGCTTGCTTCCTTTCTCAGTTAGAACCAACTAGTATAGCTAAAGCACTTGAGGATCCTGATTGGGTTGCTGCTATGCAAGAAGAGATGCAACAGTTCATCAACCAGAAAGTATGGAAACTTGTCCCTTTACCTGATGGCAAAAATGCAATAGGGACGAAATGGATTTTGAAGAACAAGAGGGATGCCAGAGGAATAGTTGTAAGGAATAAAGCAAGGTTGGTTGCACAGGGACACAGACAAGAGGAGGGCATTGATTATGATGAGGTATTTGCACCAGTGGCCAGAATAGAGGCAATCAGACTGTTTTTGGCTTTTGCTTCTTATATGGGCTTTCTGGTATATCAGATGGATGTTAAGAGTGCCTTTCTCTATGGAGAAATTGAGGAAGAAGTGTATGTCACTCGCCTAAAGGCTTTTGAAGATCCTTACCTTTCCCCAAAAGCATGTGTACAGCGTGGGTAAAAGGCTTTGTTATGGACTTCAATTCAAGCACCTAGACGCATGGTATGAAGATTGTTGCTTTTCTGTTACAACACAATTACAGAAGAGGTACTATTGACAAGACACTGTTCATCAGACAGATTCCAAGATATCCTTTTAGGTAAAGGTTTATGTGGATGACATCTTTTTTGGGTCTTTTTTTTTTTTTTTTTTTTTTTTTTTTTTTTTTTTTTTTTTTTTTTTTTTAAACCATAAAGCCTGGTGTAAAGAATTTGGAGGGTTAAGAAAGGAGAATTTGAATGAGTGCTATGGGAGTTATGAGTTTCTTCTTAGGTCTATAAGTGAAACAGTTTGCCTGATGGTATTTTTATCAGCCTAAGACAAGTATGTTAAAGACTGCGTGGCGGGGGTTACAAAGTTTGACATGGAATCTGTAGAAACTGCAACAACATTCCTATGAAGTGCTAAGACCAAATTGAAGGATGAACCTGATTCCAATTAATTGTACATTTGTATAGATCCATTGCTGTTCTCACTTATGTATCTCACAGCTTCAAGACGCTGACATAATGGTTTGCAGTTAGTGCTTGTTCCAGACATCAATTTAACTTCCACTGAATTCTCATTGATGCTGTCAAGAAAAAATTTTCAAGTATCTTGAAAGGGCAAAAAAAATAGGGCTTGTGGTACCACTAGATTATCCTTTTCAGTTGGAAGCCTACAGTGACAGTGGATTATGCTGGTTCTAATGGTAATAGAAATCCACTACAGGGGATGTCAATTTTGGGCAGAAGGTTAATTTCATCGGCAAGTGTAGAAGCAGATATTTTGGCTACCTTCTTCAACAGAAGCTGAGTATGTGCTGCTGCTAGCTGTTTTTGTGCCAGGTACTCTGGATTCAGAAACAATTGCTGGATTAGGATTTCAACTTCATGAATACCAAACTCTTTATGATCAACCAGAGACCATATGCATTGTGAAGAACCCGTCTTTCATCAGAGGACCACGCATATTGAGATTAGGCATCACTTTATTAGAGATGCAATGAGAAGAACTTGAGACAGTGCTGAAGATTCACACCGATGATATGTGGTGAATTACTGTCAAGGCATTTGGATGGACCAAGATTTGAGTATCTGGTGTCCATATGTAGGATGGTGAAATCCCTCTTTCGTAAATTAAGGGAGTTATAAGCCTAAGGGGAGGCTTGTTGTTGTAATTTGTATATTCTACTTTCTTGCTGGTGGATATGGTGTTTTTGGTGGGATATTATTTTCTTGTATTGCAGGTAGTCCATACTGCTGCTAGTTGTACATTCTTCCTGCTGACAGGCTGGTTCTGCTGGTTGTTATCCTTCCTGCTGAATGCTTTGTTTCTGCTGGTTAGCTATGGATTATGCTGATGGTTCCGTGTTCTTGCTGGTGGCTACTTCTGCTGGTTGGATTCATTTTTAATTATAAAATAATTGATAGAGTGTGTGTTTCCTGCTGTCTGCTGGTTTTGCTATTGGTTGACTCTTTCTGCTGGCTAAATACATTCATGCTGCTGGCGTTGTTTATGCTGTCCATACATCTAGTTATGCTGCTGAACTGGTTTGTGCTGGTAGTATCATGTTCCTGCTGGCTGATTTATTTCTGCTGGTAGTAACTTGTTTCTGCTGTCTCAACTTAGTTTCTGCTGTGCTCAGTTTGATATTGATGGTTGGTTGGTCTCTGCCACTAGTCACTTAGTTTCTGCTGGTAGTCTCCAATCATGCTGATGTACCAATGTATCTGCTGACTGAATAGTTTGTGCTGCTCATATATTAATTCTGCTGCTTGACTTGTTTCTGCTGGTCTTAAAAATGGTTACTGCTGGTTGACTCTATACCTGCTGGTCTTAAAAATGGAAGTTGAATAGTTTTCGTTTTAAATTTCTATTATACGGTGCTTGGCGGTTACCACTTGCCTGAACAGGTGGCGTCCAAGTTGCTTTTCACTTAATTATTTTAACTTCCAAGGGTAAAATTTTACCAATCAAATTAAAAGGTTATCTTTTCATAAATTGGGCAAATTTAACCTAATTAATCGCAAATCAATTTTTCATCTTTCCCACACATACACCAACGTCATTTGCCTCTGAATACTCTGTATCTTCAACCTACATTCAATCATCACCAATGGCGGCACTCAAGTACAAAGATGATCACAACAAGATCGCATATTTGGGAAGGGAACGAGGCTGCGAGGACTTCACAGATATCCTCAGTTATTTGGACCATTCTTCGATAAGGTACGCTTTGACTCATGCACCTGTCGGTCGTGTTTTGACTCTTTTGGTCAAACAATTTTGGGACAACAGCTGTTGTTCGCCCAAATGCTGCTGGGTCTCATGACCTAGTCGCCACAATTGACGGTCGTGCGGTGGTCGTGACTGAGTCTCTCATTAGGACTCAGTTACAATTTGACGATGCCAATGGCATTTTTGACATGCCCAATACTGATATTCTTGAGGGTATGAGGGTTATTGGGTATCCGACGGATGGGACTCTTACTTTTCTTAAGATCCATTTAT
Source organism: Tanacetum coccineum (assembly GCA_026074375.1). Classification (NCBI taxonomy): domain Eukaryota; kingdom Viridiplantae; phylum Streptophyta; class Magnoliopsida; order Asterales; family Asteraceae; genus Tanacetum; species Tanacetum coccineum. Next base: position 35,037 of record BQNB010028172.1, on the reverse strand, counting down.
CTCCTCAATGGAGATTTCTGGTGCACACCATTATGCACTGTCTGAGTCCTAAGTCTGGAAGTTGGAATCAATTTCCGAGTTCCATTGCCACAGCCCTTATTTGTTTGTCGACTGGTAGGGTATATAATTTCTCTCGATTTATTTTAGAGGGGATGATTGGGAATCTTAAGGCTAAAAAGCATAAATTTTTAATGTACTCCCTTGGTTTTTACACATGATTTGTGGCATTAGAGACAGCTGACGCACCATAGACCAAATGTGCCGTTTACTAGGAAAATGTTTGCGAATATGAAATTCAAATGGGAGGGTCAGCCAATACCTTTGACTCCCCCCATGCTTGCCATTGCTGCTGCTGGCGATGATGCTGCTGGTGATGATGATTGGTTTGGGGTGTTTTTGCGGGGGGGGGGGGGGATGCTAATGAGGATACTGCTGCTGTCAATGAAGCTGCTGGTAGTGCAGCTGAGGCACCCCTTGTACCTCACTCTCCTCTGGTTTCCCCTGTTAGGGAACCCACACCGGAGCAGCAGCCTGTATCTGAGAGACCACCCTCTCCTTCACCTACCATTCCTGAGACAGAATGGGTTGTCCCTAACCCTGTCTCACCTGTTACTAACTGGAGACCATGGCCTTATGTTCTGTAAATTCTCCCATTAGGGCCTAATCAAGTTGTGTCTCATACTCCCTCGCCAGCTCAGACCTTTGTCTTTGAAGGAGCCATTAGTGTTTAGGCCCTGAACCTTAGACCAGCTGGGATGTGACCCTGACATTATTGATCCAATTTTTTTTGGCCTACAGCCTAGACCCATGGTATGTTGACCTGAATTTGTGGAACCTATTATCTTTGGTCCCCAACCTAGGCCTGACAACTATCTTGAGCCTGAGGACCTTGATAATATCATTTCCATGGAAGATGACACCACTCATGGTGGATTCCATGTGGAGTCACCTGTTCGGCCCGATGATGCTCCTACACCAACAGCCGATGCTGCTGGTAGGGGCGGATGGGACTGCACTACTAACTAGGATTTATTGCAAAACTTGAAGGTGTATGGGACGCATTGACTCCTGGAAAGTGAGCTGGGAAAATCGAAGAAAATTAGGGAGGTGCATTTGACTCTTGTCTCTAGAGTCAAGAAGTTGAGAAAAACGGTTAAAACAATTTGAGGGAGACACGGTTGGTGGTGATGCCTCAGCAGCGGAATGGGGATGGTGGGTATTCTGAGGTATTGACCTCGATGGATTTATTCCCGTATGGCATATACGCCTGGGTCGAGATCAAACCTGATTGTTACTTCTGAGGATGTGGCGGAACCGAGAAGGAGGAGGGTTCCTCTAAGGCGTAAGCGGTCTGCTTATCGACGTGCCAGGACAGAGTTCTCCACTCCAGCCTTTGAGCAGTTTCAAACTGCTGGTCCTTCTGTTGCTGCTGATAAGGGAAAGGCTCCTATGCCTGATTTGGATATACCTGCTGAGTTTCTTGCAGAGGATGCACAAGCCAGGAAACGCTTCGAAAAAGAACAGGCTAGTGAGAGGTTGATTCAACGGTTACAGGCTGAGGATTTGGCTCAGGAAGACTTGCCACATGTTTCTGAAGAGCGAGCAAAGGAATTAGACGATCTCATGATGCGTATGACAGAAACAGACTGGTTGAACTTGATGCTGCAAGTTGGTTCTAATCCTGCATTGGCAAGAGAGTTGTTGGGAGCTGATGTAAACGAGGAGAACTTTATCGAGCGCATGACTGCTGTTAAGGAAAGGAAGAAGCGAGCCTTGGCAGATTTACGTTATCGAGCACTCAAGGGTAAGCCAATGAAGAAATCTGAGGTCACACAGATGATGCGCAACTTGGTTAAGAATCAATGGTGTGCAGCTCATAATGGTACCATCACGATGAAGAACGTCATAGGATTGACATGCACAACAGGCTGATTGAAGATACGAGTATATTTGCAGACGTCTGTAAAGGATCGCTTGTTGGTGCTCAGTACAAACTTTTTTGACCCAAGACTGCCATTACTGAGCCTCCCTTCTAAGTGACAAAGGGTGAACGGTTTACCACAGCCAGCTAGTTGTTCTACTGCCTACAACATACTGCTGATGATCTTAATTCATACTGGTGTGGTAGTTCTAATCCTGCTGGTACAGTTATCCTGTGGGCTGGCTTGTGCTTCGAATCCTGCTGGTTCAGTTACTTCATGTGGCTGGCTCTGCTGCTTCCAATCCTGCTGGTGGTGCATTTGGTGCTCCAGTTACTGACTCTACTGTCACCACTACCGCAGCTATGGATTCTGCTGGTACACGCCGTAAGCTTGGAGATTCTGCTGGTACAGCAGCAGCTATGGTTTCACCGTTTGCAGATTCTGCTGCTGGTTCATCAACTTCCCTCTCATCCATTGCAGGTGGACCTTCACCGTCCAATGTATCTACTGATCGAATACCAATTGATGTCCTGTTTGAATACACATCAGGGGGTATTAATGAGTTTTTCCTTGAAAGTGATGAGGAAGAGCAGTTTGGTATGTCACGAGTTGTTGCTGACCCTGACTCGGATGACGAAGTGCTTGCTGAGATTATCTTTAGGGGCAAGTCTATTTCTGCTGATGGTGTTGTGTTTGTGGACAAGCTACCTGATGATGAGATTGTTGATCCACGGGTCAAGGTTGAAATCGTTTCTGAGTCTGCCTCTTCTCCTCCTCGGTCTCGTCGTAAACATCTTGGGGTGCGAAGTGATGACTTCCTATGGGATAAACCTGTTGAGGACTTTTTCAGTTCTGAGAGTGAGAGTGATGATGACATGGAAAATTATATTCCCCCTCTTCCATATGGTGCATTTAAAGATTGGGAGATTGTGAGTTGTCCGCTTAGTAACAGTTATTATCATGTTTACTATCAGGAGAACAGGCGGCGAAGGTACTTTACCTACTTGAAACAGTTGCTACCTCATGTTTATCGTGAGGATCTCCTTCTTTTGCGTCGACGGATGAATCGGTACTTTCGGTTAAACCCAGACGTAGATGTTGGTTTAGACCTCTGGAGGGATGTGAATATGTTGTGTCAGTCGCTTCATTCTGATGACGTGGAAGACTTTTGGCGTACACAAGATGAATGGATTGTGTGTAGCTGGCAGTTGTATCCTAAGAGTTCTGTTCATGTCCTGGATTTGACGAATGGGAAGACTGTGTATATGTTTGTGGACAAGTTCTATCCTATCCGGGCAACTCTGCTTGAACGTATGTTACGCCACAGGCTCACAGTTCCACCCTCGTATTGTCGGGATGTTGTTGTTGCTGGGAATATAATTCAGACGGTCCAGGATGGTTTAAGGCAAGCATATGAGTGTATTGCATCTGCTCCTATGTAAGTTGTTTCTAAGTTTGTGTTTGTAGTTACTTCAATAGTTTCATTGTTTATTTATATATATATATATATATATATATATATATATATATATATATATATATATATATATATATATATATATATATATATATGTACTCTTAGATAGTTTTAGTTTCTTTTGACAGAATAGCATTTAACATCCTTAGATTTAGATACATCCCTGTAATAGTATAGTGTTGTCATGCTATAGTGTTGTATAACTTTGGTGTTAGTGCTTGCACTGCACGACAAATGGTTTTCAGCTCACCATGGCTAACAGCCAAGAAAAGAGTTTGGCTCACCATTGCAAACGGCTTTGGTGTAAAACTTAAATCCGTGATTGCTGTAGGGTTTGCTAAAAATCATCTGGCCTTCATCATCCATGTTCTTGTAACAAAAAGAGTGGTAGTCCAAGGGGTACGGCTCTTGGTAAAGACTTTCTCAAACCGTTATAGTTGCCAGGTTACCAAAAATGGATGGTATTCATTTCCTTGTTCATGTTTGGGATGAAAAATGGCAGTCTAGAGGGTACGGCTCTTGGTAAAGACTTTCTCAAATCCGTTGATAGTTGACAATTTACTAAAAATTGTATGGTTATCAACTCACCATATTACTCTGGGTATGATGTGTTGCGGCTAGACTGAGCAAACGGCTACAGGTAAAGAATTGTTTAAATCCGTTGTATGGCTGTGACGTTTGCAAAAACTGTTAGGGTATGCTCAATTTCACCCTTGATTCATGTTCTGAGAAATTGTGACTGTTTTTGTTACACAAGGTGTTATTTTACCAAAGTATCAACTAGCCCAAGAGTGAGTAGGCTACTTGGTAAAGGTTATCAACTCTACTTATGTTGATGTTCATGCTCGGAATTCGACCCCTTTTCATTGTCAGATTGGGTATTGTCATCACCACTGTCACTCTCTTGATCACTGCCTTCACTACTTGAGTCCTGATCATTATTGTTGTCATCTTCATCCTTTCCCTAAGATTCAGCTTCACCCTCGGATGAATCTTCTTTAGTCACATCAGGAACCCCTGACCAAGTTTAGGGGAGGATTGTTGGGAATAATTGAAAACGACTAAGTGTCGTTTCTGCTGTTAGAGATGTTCGTTTCTGCTGATGGCATTAAGTCGTTCCTGCTGATTATGTTTCTGCTGGTCATGTTCTCGTTTCTGCTGACAGAGATAGAATCTGCTGATCTTATTTATAGACGTGATTACTGTAATTAAGGAATTATAGTTATATTCTAGAATTATCTCATTAATATTGGAATGAGATATATTAGGAAGAGATTGATGTATATCTCTTACGCGTTTCTAGGAATCTTGTTGAACAATTTAGGGTTTCTTCTCTATAAAAGAAACCTTTAGCATTAGGGTTTGGTATCGATTACGAAATACAAAAACAATTTATTATTAATAGAGAGATCCATAGAGGATCATTGTTTATATTTATTCTTCTTTATACTGCATCGTTTAGTTTCCGCCTAAACATTTGTTAGAGTCTCTCACATATATACTTGTGATTACATAAGTACTATTCAACCACAAAGGCTAGAATATCTATCTAGTTCTAGATCCTAACAAGATGTACTACCCTCGCTTCACTAAGGTCATCGTCAACTTCTTTATGACTAAAGATCAATCAATTCCAAGACGGAACAGTGTCAATTGGCACTATGCCAGGGATGACTACATGTTTACCCAGATAAAGATTGTCTCCAGGCATGAAGACACATAACTATATGGTGCCATTTTACCAAATGAATTGACGAATGAAGACATCAGAAACTCCGAATCCTACAAAGAGTACTATGTCATTGCTTCAGGAGCTGAACCTCCAAAAACAAAAGCAAGTGTCAAGAAGAAACAAATTGGATCTGACAAGACAACAACTTCTTCAACCACTAAAGGCAAAAGACTCAAGACTTCAGCAAAAATAGCTAAACCTGCCAAGAAGAAGCAACCTGCAAAGACGTCTATAGACAAAGGTCTCACAGTGTTATCTAAAGTTGCTTTAACAGAAGCTGAGCAACTGAAGCTAGTCATTGAAAGAAGTAAGACACAGACTCATAATTTTCACGCTAGCGGTTCAGGTGCAGATGAAGGAACTGGTGCTATAGTAGGGGTTCCCGATGTACCTACATATAACTCTGATGATGAGAAAATGTCTTGGAAGTCCAGTGACGAGGAGGATGATGATGAAGTAAGCCTAAATGATGATGATGATGATGATGATATTGATAACCTAGATGATGATGATCAAGAAAATGATGATCAGGATGATGATGCTAGTGATGATGCTCAAGATAAATATGATCAAGATGATGAAAATCAAGATGATGATAATGAGCAAACAAATTCAGACAACGACGGTGATGACTTCATTCATCCCAAGTTTTCAACTCATGATGATCAAGCAAAGCAAGATGAAGAAGTAAATGAAGAATACAACTTTGATCCAAGGGTTCAAACACCTTCTCATGTTAAATCCACTGATGATGAAGATAATGATGATGAAATTTAAGATGCGAATGTTGAGAGAGATAAGATGAATGAATAAGAGACAAATGATGAGGCAGAAGTGGTTGCATTATACAGGGACGTGAACGTCAATCTAGAGGGAAAATACATTATGATGACAGATGCTCCACTACCTAATGTTCAAGCAACTCAGGAAATAGAAGATACTCATCTGATACTCACCGCTCCGATCAATATTGAAGGTCAACAACAGAGTTCTTCTGTGTCATTTGGCTTCATTTCTAACATGCTCAACCCTAGATCAGATACAGGTATTGACTCAATATTTACTCTTAACTCTGAGGCAACTTCACTTATAGATGTTCCGGTCACCACTATTGCTGAGCCACCTCTTGTGTCTGCAACAACTCTTCCTCCACCACCTACTCTGCTATCACACATAACATATTGCCAACAAACACAAGTTACCCACACCAGCAACTGTTCCAAGCTCCTCACTACAAGATCTTCCTAACTTTGGCTCTTTATTCGGGTTTGACCATAGACTAAAAACTTTGGAAACCGACTTCTCTGAGTTCAAGCAAACGAACCAATTTGCTGAAGCAGTTTCTTCCATTCCCGGCATTGTTGATGCGTACCTTGCCAACAAGATGCATGAAGCCGTCAAAACTGTTGTTCAGTTACAATCCGAAAGACTCAGAGATGAAGCCCAAGCTGAAAATGCAGACTTCCTCAACAAACTTGATGATAACATTAAGAAAATAATCAAGGATCAAGTCAAGGAACAAGTTAAAGCTCAAGTCTCCAAGATTTTGCCAAAAATTGAGAAGACAGTAAACGAACAACTCGAAGCTGAGGTTATGACTCGTTCATCCACTGAATCCAAGACATCTCTTGCTATAGCTGCCAACCTATCTGAATTAGAGCTGAAGAAGATTCTCATAGACAAGATGGAGAGCAATAAGTCAATCCACAGATCTGATGAACAAAAGAATCTCTACAAGGCATTGGTTGAAGCTTACGAAAGTGATAAGCTCATTCTTGACACTTATGGTGATACTGTCTCGTTTAAAAGACAAAGAGATGATGAGGATAAAGATGAAGAACCCTCCGCTAGATCAAACCGAGGGTCCAAGAGAAGACATGCTGGAAAAGAGCCTGAGTCAACTAGTACACCAAAGGAAAAGACACCCAAGTCAACTGGTAAGTCAACTGAAAGGTCCAAATCTCTTCACAAGTCTGCTGGCGAGTCTGCTCATGCAGAGGAGCCAATACACACCGCCAAGGATTTGGAAGAACCCGCACATCAGGATTTCAAAACAAGAGCTACTAAAGATTAACCAGTTGATGAGACCCCTCAGCCTTCTGATTGGTTTTAGAAACCCACTAGACTTGCATCTCCCGATCATGATTGGAACAAGACTTTTCCTGCTGATCATGGACCAGTTCAACCTTGGTTAAGCAATCTGGCTTGGGAAGAAGGTCCTCATGAATCATTTGATGAGCTAATGGATACTCCTTTGGACTTCTCAGCATTTATGATGAATCGGCTCAAAGTTGATACTCTAACACCTGAATTACTAGTCGGTCCAACATTTGAGCTGATGAAAGGCACATGCAAGAGTTTAGTCGAGCTAGAATACTTCTTTGAAGAAGTCTACAAAGCAACCATGGATCAACTGGATTGGAACAACCCTGAAGGACAGCAACATCCTCATGATTTACGAAAGCCACTACCATTGATACCTAACTCTCATTGTCGTCAAGTTATATCGTTTGATCACTTCATCAACAATGACCTTGCATATCTATCTGGTGGTGTCTCAAGCCGAACATATGCAACTTCCGTTACGAAAACCAAGACTGCAGATTATGGTCATATCAATTAGATTGAAGATTTGGTCCCTAACACAATGTGGAGTGAAGTGCCGGTCAACTACGACAAACATGCACTCTAGGGAATTTCTCATTGGGGATGCAAACATCAACAATTCTATGGATTTGATGCTAACAGGGAATCTGCTCGTGATGTCTATAATAAACGTAGAATCATTGTTATCACAAATCTTCAGATTGTCGAATGGCATGGCTACAAACATTTGGATTGGATCACCGTTCGTAGAGATGATGACAAGCTATATACATTCAAGGAAGGAGACTTCAAGAGACTTCGCCTTCAAGACATCGAAGATATGTTGATCCTTCTTATTCAAGGCAAGCTGACAAATCTCAATGTTGAAGATCGTCTAGCTTTTGGTGTCTCTCTAAGGATGTTTACAAGAAGTATTGTCATCCAAAGGCGTGTTGAAGATCTTCAGTTAGGTGTCGAGAGTTACCAAAAGAAGCTCAACATCACAAATCCAAATACGTACAGATCTGATCTCAAACGCATGGATGCCTATACAGCATATTCCAATCCCAGAGGCTTAATCTATCAAAACAAAGACAAGAAGAACAAGTTGATGCGTATTGATGAACTCTACAAGTTTAGTAACGGTACACTCGATGATGTTTGAACTGCTCTTAATGATCATCTAAAAGGGATTAGGATGGAATATCTACCTAGACAATATAGAGACAGAGTGATAGGGAACGAGCAAAAGCTATGATCCAGATGATTGATAAACAGCTCAAGTTGAGGAGGATAATGAGAAGTTTGGAAAGATTTGTTGGTGGGAGACCGTATAGGGGTGACCTTCGGCTGCTACAAAGGACCATATGATTTATCATATGTTGTCCTCATCAATAAAAGGTCAATCCTTGTACATATTAAATAACTTGTGAAATTTGTATATATGTAGTGTAGATATTAAGGTGATGTTAAGGAGTGCTCGAGTACAAAATTTTCAATAATTTCTTAGTAAATTCAAACAAATTTAAATTATTATACTCAGCACTGTCTTATAAACCCTTAAAAATTAAGGGGGAGCATTAAAATGTTCCTGTTAGATATTATGTAACATTTTGTCCCCGAACGTTTAATCAATTGATATCTAAAATATCAAGGGATTAACATTTTGGATAAGGGGAGAAAATGTGATTAAACTGAATCTAATTTGTATTGAAATATGATCAGATAAAATGGACTCAATGCACTCCACACTTAGCATGTACTACGATTACGATGCACATGTTAAGGGGGAGCTTTTAGTGATGATGAAAAACTCTCAAAGTGTAAATCTTTTGATATTTATATCAAACACTTTGATTGAATTTTCCAATGATTTTGGTTTTGATTGTGATGGAATACCCAAAAGACCGACCATGTACTTAAATTTATGGAGTTATAAGGTGGTTAGGCATAGGTATTCAAATCCCATGATCCAGCCAGAACTGGAGGGATCTACCTAGGGATATCCACTAGTTAGTGTAGAAGTCCTTAGGTATGATACAAAAGGAGAAAAAGTGAGAATCGGGAATAATGCCGACTGAGATGGAGCTAACACTAGAACAAACCCAACAAGGTGTTAGTTATGAAGTCTCGGTAAGCATTGAAGGGGTTAAAGAATGAAAAAGAAATGTAAGGATAAAGGGTGAAAAGAAAGAAGCCCTCCATACACTTAGGCAGAAACTGGGTCAATACATAATCCGTCGGAAACACTAAATTTTTTTCTGACATTGAAGACAGTCATGGACCCAGTGACGCTATGCACAACCCTCCCTAGCCACTCAAGGTCTCTTAATAGAATCTTGTTTCATTTCTCACGGAGATTACACGTATTTCTATCAACTTTCTCACTCCGAGTTAGTTGATATTGAAAAGGTGGCAGTCTACTCCAGCCTCTGATCACTAAAAACAAAGTGCACTGTTGAGTCTAGAGCCAAAAGAGATCATCCATAAATCTCATTAGGACACTTGTCAAATTATGCTTGCTAAGTTACATAATGTGAATAACAAGATATATATTAAGAGTCCTACGCATTATCCTTGTGATTTTACCAGAACATCTGAGTGATATTATTCACAGTGAAGATGGAAATCCTGCTTGAGCCAACATCAAACTAGTTCATGGTAGGTGACTTGTGTGATTCTTATAAATCAAACTTGTGACAACTGGAAAGAAACAATGGTGCGATTCTATAAGAATCAAACTTGTTCCAGGTTATGAATTGACGATTGATGATGAATTTTGAAATGATTAACACTCTCGATGTGTCACAAAACCACTTTAGCAAGTGACACGTTGATTGATTTTTAAATCAATTTTTAATTTCAATCGGTGAGATAGTAACTCGCTGGTTCACTCTTATCGTGCTGTCTGCTTTAAGACGTTCCGATAATGAGAACATGCTAAGTTTGATTAATCTAATACAAATGTGTTAGAAAGATTCTATACTTCAGCTGGAAATCCTGTCAAGGAGATTCTTCTTAAATTGAATCTACCTGATCACAGGTCGATCCTCACGGATTCGAAGGTTACTATAACCGAACACGGGCGAATGACAAAGCCATATTTGTCCCCCCGCTTTATTGCTAACTATTTTAATGCAAGATACTTAAAGATGGAGGTGAAGGTACCTGATTCCAGCTGACTTACAAGATTCATAGCTACATGCTCATACCCGACCGACAAACATAATGACATCATGAAAGCTTAAGTACATGCTTCAAGACTTCCGCTACTCTGATACCGTATGTCTTTCGTGAAGTGACAAAGTATGAAAGTCAATGAATTTCAAAGAAGTTTTCGTCACTCTGATACCAAATGTCTTTCCCAAAGTGACAAAGTATTAAAGTTAAAGAACCTCAAGAGAGATACATTATAAAGCTTTTCAAGATAACGTGTCAAGAAAGGTATGAGCATGTCAGTCCAAAAGTCATAAGTTTACAAGATGGAAAAGTTTACAAAATGGAAAAACAAGATTATGCTTGGTTGATGATCTCAAGGTGCTCAAAATCACATTCAAGTCAAGATAAAGGAATAAGCTCAAACCTAAAAGTCAATGATCACTACATCAAATCACAAGTCAATGATTGAAGTTGAACGAGCTCAAGACTAAAGATAAAGCATAGTAGGCTAGGTTTAAGTTTCTGTAAGATGGGGCAACCTTCCTTAGGGAGAGATTGTTAGGAACACGAAAGTGTCGGTCGCTTCCATAGATAACAATCGTTAGCTCGTTAAGTAATTTTTGGAAACTTACATAGTTAGTTAGCAAAGGCCCATGGATAAACCCATGCAAGCCTAAGCCCACTTGTTCATTGTAAGTATATTAACACCTCTTCATGCCTTGGAGAGGTGGTTGGTTGTTCATTTTCACACATAATATTACAAGTTTACTTTCTCTCTCTAAGTGTTCATCCAACCTTCTTTCTCTCACTAAAACAACTTTCCTCATCTTTCCATGTATGTTATACGATTATTCTTCATAAATGTTGACATTGGAAACATTCTCTTCTTTGACCTTGTTTCAAAACTTATGAATGGGAAGAAGGGATGGGAACCGAATGTCTGCTATACAAGATTTTTGTCATTAATCATTAAACATCTGATTAGGAATGCCTACAACAATGAAAACCTAAAAACCTTTAAACCCCGTCACATCTTAGCCACTTCTTTCAAAACTCCATCTTCAAATGAGGTTTCTTTGATCCTAAGTGGCAAACATTTCAGTTAAGCCTGAACAGACTTTGATCCTTCCTTCTAAGGAAGTGAATGCTGGCAACACCGCTGACAAGTCCATGATCGGGACCACTGTCTAGCCTATTGGTCAACCCAAAGCATCAACTGACAAGAAGCCAAGGATGAAGAAAATCCCATCTTCATGTAAGCCTAAGACTTCTAAAGATGTTAGGCAATCCAAACCAAAGAAGACAGTCATTGATACTCAGCATGCTGAGGAATCAGTGGCCACATCTGATGCCACCAATAGTTTAGAGGACTCTGAATGGGCAGAGGAGCTAAAGAACCAGACTAAACCCGCTGATGCCAAAAAGGTAATAGTTATTAAATTTAAGGGGTACTGCAGGCAATAACTCTTAAACTTCTTTAGGAAAGAATAGTGAAGATAAAGGCTATGGAAAACTAGAAGGGGGGTTGAATAGTTTTACCAATTTAAAATTTTAATCTAATCATTAATTGGAATAGTGTAGATCTATTTGTTTTAACATGTGTTAGTTACAACATATATATAAAACATAATAAAGGATATAAGACATGAATTTTTATAGTGGTTCAGCTATAAGGTAACCTTCCTTGCCCTACTCCACTCCCCGAGTTACCTACTCGAGAATTCGAATCCACTAGTCACCGATACTCCTTTAATAGGCAGAGAAGCCTCACAACATTGCTTACACCTTTTAACAATACAAAGCTAAATACCAGATTCTTCCCAAGGTAGAATCAAACCATCACTCGCTTACCCTTTATATGGTACTAAGCTAAATACCATGTTCCAATCATGGTGGAACAAAACCCCATGATGCTTACCCTCTAATAGGTGCTAAGTAACTTTACAACAAAGATATATTCGACCTTATGAATCCTACCAAATGTTTTACATTTCCTGAATGCTTTAAGCAAAAATATAATACACTACCCTATAATCTATGATGATTGATGATGCTTAGAGATCAGTAGATAGATCTACAAAGAGTGAGAGATACGTACTTTAAGATTTCTTTGTTGCTTGATCTCATATACCAAAGTCGGTAAAACTTCTCCTGTTAAGAAATTCACTAAAAACACTAAAATGAAAAAGATCATGATCAATGATCCGATGTTAGCTGAATATGAGTGTGAGAAACTAATCAAAATTGATGCCTAAGATCAGAAAAATGACTTGGTATTTATATGCTTGAAGTTTACTATAACACGGTTCCGCCGGTTCCATTACCTCAATGGAACCGGCCAGTACAGAGGTACAAAACCGGCTAATACTATAGCCTGGTTCTTGGCGGTTCCATCTCCACAATGGAACCGGCCAATGCAATTGGAAGGAACCGACTCTCTGACAACAAATCCGTATTTAGATTTCAAAAAATCTTGTCTAGATATGTTTTGAGGTCATGCATGATGTATAAAACATTTTTCTTTTATAGAAAAATATCTATTATTTTATACATTCTTAACATATGCTTAGAACTTATTTTTTACATTTTTATTCTAAAAATGTATTTAAATTTTTTTATGAGAACTAACATGTAAAGTATGATGTGTGAGGTAAATGAAATGATAGTTAAGTTAGAAAACTATTGGTTTAAAACTAGTAGATGATTTTATGTTTTGTTATCGACAAAACATAGATGGATCGTAAAATATAAATAAACGTTTTTACGATTTATTTGTATTAACAATCTCCCCTTTTTGTTGATGACAAAACACAATTTTATCGGATGTAAATTACAAAGTTTATAAGTTTTAAATTGGAGTTTTTACTTCCTTCTCCCCATTCTTGTCGAAACAAAAAAAGCATCAAAGAAAAACTAACCAACGAAAGATTATGTAATGAAATGAAGTAATTTTTAGTGGTTTGACTAAAATAAAACCAAGGATGATTCGAAGAGAATCAAATCCAATGCTACTCCTTGACGAGTGTTCCCCCTAAACGAGATTGTCAAGGATTCTAAATGAATTTAGAAAGCTACAATAAAAACATGCTAGCAAGGAGAATGATATGCTCCTCTGTAATGGAAGAACCCTGTGAAAGCTGTTATTGTTAGATGTATAATTAAAGAGGAAAGAAAGAAAAAATTTGTAGTAATTATGGGCTGCCGGTTCTAGCCGGTTCTATTCTTAAAAAGGAACTGGCTTTATAATCGGATAGAACCGGCTGACCTGCAGTAAAGACAGCTAAGCCAATTTTTGGCGGGAAGAAATTTCTTCAAAATTTACATTACAAGAAGCAATGAGATCAGTAAGTAAGACATTTCATCATTTAAATGAACACGAATTTATAATCAATTCAACACAAATTCAATATTTAAGGGAACACAAGATCATGACTACTTTAATATTCAAAGGAACGAACATCACATATGATAGCACATAATTTAATTTTCATAAGGAATAAATCATGAAGTAAAACATATTGACCAATGTTAACAAAAACTAAAGTCATGATTAAGGACTTATTAATCTAAAGCTAAAGAAAACTAAGGGCACACGAGCTTGTCATCGTTATCCTACGGTTGTCGGTTTGAGAGATGATTTAGACGTTCAAGGATGTGGTTTAGCATGAATCTTATTTCATTTTGGAAGTTGTTGACAATGGTTTTGGTGCGTTGACAATAAGGACAAGTATGTTCTTATGGTGGTGGAATAGGGGGTCTTTCAATACATAGGGATTGATCAAGAGGAACAAAGGTGCTAGATGGTAGGAGTGATGATCTAAATGGTGGTATTATAGTTGTAGAAGTGGTGATGAAGTGGTATGGCGGTGGCATTTGTGATGAAGTGGTGGTAAAAGAAGGAAGGAGACTATTTTGCATATTTTTGTGCATTTTGGATTGCTTCTTCAATGTGACGGTCGAAATCTTGGTATTGACTAAGTTGATCCAACACTTGCTCTTTACTTAGGAATGATTTAGGTTGAGCACTTAGCCTACTTCTAGAGAGGTTAAAAGGGGAAAAGGATGGTTCAATGTCTATAAATGTTGGTTGAGGGAGTGTTTGGGATAGTCCTTGAAAGGGTGTTTGTAGCAAAGGATTGGAGCTCCTTAGTGGTAGCTCATTCAAGGAAGACAAGTAAGGATGTGGTTCTAGTGGTGAACTAGGAGGGGTAGAGAAGGTTAGAGCTTTATGAGCTAATGGTGATACCATTGGTTCTTGAGTTGGGATTGTTTGGATAGAAGTTGGTGGAGGTATTGTGATGGTTCCAATAAATATTCTTCTCACAAGAAAGATTAAGGTTTAAAGATCAAGAGAAAAACTGGAAAGAAAATTAATGAAGGATGATTAAACTTACAAGAGATATGAGTTTTGTGTTTACAGAGATCATCACATACCCTAAACCTTGACATGTAAAGGGTATTTATAACCCTCAAAGGGGCCGGCTATATGGGCCTTTCAACAACACAAGGTTGGATGAAGTTTCTTATCACAAACTCTTTGACATTCAGAAACAATACCAAAAGGAAGATAATTAACTCGTGCGGAAAGAATGGCCAATAATTGCAAAACCATTAGCACTTGTTTGCAACTACTCAACACCTCAAGACCCTTAGATCATCACAAAACCTCACAAATCATATGCAACACATCAAAAGCGTCCACTTCTAACCAACCTCATGCAACTACAAGATACAACGGCAAAAGAGATAGCCTAAACCAATCACAATGACGTATAACCACCATCTAGTCAGCTTTTGAAGAAGACAGTGATCCTGAACAAGCTCAGAACGATAAGGACATGCAGAAAAACTTGGCACTCATTGCAAAATACTTTAAAAAAAATCTACAAACTCTACCAACAACAACCTCACAACTTTCCTCAACACACAAAACAATAATTTTGATACTAATCCAAGGTACAAAGCATGAACAATCCAACTTCAAGACAGTTTAGGAAGCGAAGGCAGTAAATGATTGCTAGGGGCTAGAGAAACTGTAGGTGGTCATAGTGGCAACATTTGGGATACATTGTTTTAAACTGCAAGGAATTTGGTCATTATTCTAAGAATAGTCAGAAAGCCAAAACCGTGTTTAATGACTCTACGTATCACAAGGAAAAGCTGTTGCTGTGTAACACAAGCTGAAAATGTGTTTTCACTTCAAGCAGAGAAATCTGACTGGCTAGCAGACACGGATGAAGAGATTGATGACAAGGAGTGGAAGCACATTACATTTTACATGGCAAAGATCAAGATGTTCCTAATGCAGACTCAGTGCACTTACTCTGAACCCATTAGAACAGGTACAATACGATAACTGATGATAATGAGTTTGCCAATGCATATAACATTTTACAAATCTAATCCATTAGAAACACATTTTCATGGAAACGGGATAGTAATAGTCATTCAAGACTCCACCAGATATGTGTGCTAATGATATTCAGTATGACCAAAATGAATGAAAATGTGATTGATGAGACGTGTTGCACTGCCAATTTTAATTGGCAAATTTTAAAAACTTTGTATGTCGATGAAAAACAAAAAGATACAAAAGCACATGTAAAGAAAGCAATGCATACATTAGGACATCTCTTCAATATTAACTAGTGCAAGTTATGCACTTTGTGCGGGATCTTTGTACTTGCTTGGCGCACACTACTAAGGAAAGGCAAGTCAGAATCCAAACAACAAGTCTGACCTACGCACACTTTTCATGTGGGGGCCTGAAGAATCAGCTACAGATAGAGTCTTTGCTGGCCATATAGATTCGTCTAATGCTACTGTCTGTCAAATAAACCGACTCAGCAGTTAACGTGCGACAGCGCAGCGTCACAGTAGCACAGTTGCCATATATTGTACACACATCGTACAGTTGACTATGACAAACTTGAACATAAGTTAAATGAAACTCTAGGACTATTAGCTCAAAAATAAATTGACATAAAAGAAGGTTTAAAAGTCAAAGCCTATGAAATTTCTGTTGTCAAAGAGAAATACGATGAGTTAGTCAAATAGAGTCTTTTAACAAAGTCACATTATGAAGGTCTTGTCAAGGAGAAAACAAAGGTCATAACGGATTTGAAGCTTAAGGAAGAAAAAGATATTGACAAAATGATTTCAATGAAAAACCAATTAAAGTTTTTGAATGAAATTATTTACAAAACAAGTCAATCATCCAACCTTTCATAGTGTAGCCCCCAAATGGGCCCTGGGGGCTTTTCTATAGAAAACCTACCTTTGGCCAATCCAGAGGGGTTACCGTGGAAAGGGCTCAATACAAGTTTCCAGTATTTGGAATGGAGGGGGTGAGATCGTGGGGACCTTAATCCGATCCTGCAAACGAGACTCGTAGACCCCGATAGGAAAAGAACTCTGACTCTTGACACACAAAGTCGATTAAAATTGATAAATCTTATGGGAAATGGTGGGGAATTATCTAAGTTATTTAGTCCCTTGTAGAACAAGTGTGATTTAGAAAGGGTATATCTGGTGTATTATGTTGATGTGATGAGGAGGTGTTTGTTTTTTTTTGGGGTTTTTTAGTGGGTAAAAAATGACAAAATTTTTGTAATAAATAATATTTATTAAAAGACGGTATATTTACATTATGACATCAGTGAGCGGGTAACATGGCGTACAATCAGCGACATATGAAGACTAGAGATAACATTTAGCATCTGAATATGAAGAGAGATCTCTTTCGCGATGCACAGATGCGTTGGGCTCTAACAGGAAGCACAAGGCGAGTCACATGACACCAGGTGTCAGCACGACTTCTACATCTTCGTAACCCAACTGCGCATGATATGGAAATCTCTGAGGTTATACCGACATTTGATGCCCCTGTGACACCAGCAGATGTTACAGCGACATCCATGAATGGCAGGTGTTCCTTGACGCGACATCTGTGGGTCATGACAATCGATTACGACAAGACGCGACATGTGCAGATTTAATCAGCAGCGGTTGAACGCCATTGAATGCATAGAAGACAGTGACTGATAGCTTGAAATGCAATGACTAAGCTCGCGCAAGATTATTCAGGCGTACAACTACATATACCTAGAATCGCGGCTCTTAGCGTCAGAGAAAGCGTAGTCTACATCGGAGAGAGTCACAAGTCTTATGTGTTTTCTCACTTATTTGGCAATATTCATCTGATTTAGACACACATCACTAATTTACAATGCTTATATCTTTATAAAGTCAGATGTGACTATCTTGCACAAAGCCTTCTGACAAACTAATTTTGTATGAAAAGAGTTTTACTAGTTGAGCTTTTCTGATGTTTTGCTAAATAGAAAAAACACTCATTTCCTCTTGAAAGTCGCTTACAACAATGTCAAGAACAACTAAAAATGACACAGTTGGCAAAGAAAGGCGTCAAATGTATTTCGAAAAGAAACTGAACAATATTTTTTGAAATACCAAGATTTGAAGCCTTCAAACTCTGCAAGACAAGAACATTGCAATAAGTATTAAAGAACTCATATGAAAATTCAAAGGAAATCTAGTGGACACTAAGGTTTGATAAACCATCTGGTGTTCGACAACCGAATATGCCAACAAGATTCCAAAACATCAGTTTAGGAAAACCGACTCATTTTTCAGACTCTCTTGAGAGAAAAATATTTTGCAACAGCGAAGAGAGTGTGCATAGATCATGTCCATCCACCAAACTAATGAGTCAGAGGGTTTTATCAAAACCAGTCACATTCCACAGAATTTGCCTCACAAACAGCAACGCAAGCTGTAAGAAACACAAATGTGATTTACCCCATGCAGTATCGAATTGCAATTAGTACCCAACACATAACTACGAGCACCACAGTTGAATTAAGACTCTAGGAATACTAATCCTCACTTTCTACATCTACAGGAGTAGCTCACAAAACTAATGAAAGCAGACACAACCTAGGAGCAATCAATGAAAAATAAGGTCAAGCCAAAACACTAGTCCCAAGTGAAGTTTTAAGAAGACTAAGTAGAATAACAACACCCTAGGATTTCTAGTATTTCTAATCAAACAAAGTCGTAACTGCGTTGTAATGACAGTTTAAATTCCAAAACATCGAATAATTAATGCTGTTTGTGCTACTGTGGAAAATATGTGTTAATTCGAATCAAGGATGCTATGTGTTTCTAAGTTTTTGATGAACGTGAATGCTAGAACTAAAAGCCTACATAGTGTCTCTTAGTACTAGGAAACCCAAAAGGTTCAAGCGAACAAATCTGTTGCAAACAACCCCATAAGAAAACAGAGTGCATCAGAAGTACCACTACTCACAAATTCCTAAAAAAGCTACTATAAGGATGCTTTATAAGAGAACAACTAAGGCATGGAAATATAGATAAGCACAAAACTGACATCAGCAAATACATGGGTTTCCTAAGACAAAAAGGAAAAATGGGTACCTAAGTTAGAATGAAGTTGACAAAGAACAGTTAGTTTTTCCATAGATAATGTATCTAGGATAACTAATGTCTTAAAACTCGCAAACACTTTAGGATCCAATTTGTCATGTATTCCATCGTCCTCTAATTCTCTTGCAGATTGTACAACTCATCCTATTCATTGTTGACTCGGGATGCACAAAGCACATGACGAGACAATCTATCACTGCTAATGCAATTTGTTGAAAAAAATATTTGGTATCGTTCGTGTTTGGCAATGATCAATTTGGCTCTAATTTCTTGGATATGAGATTTGGTTTAGGGAAATAACATCACGATCAACAGGTAACTACGTCAAGGTCTCAATTCACAATCTTTTTCATTTTCCTAGGTTGGTCAATTCTGTATGCGGATTTTGGAGGTGCATTTCAGAATATACGTGTTTTTGTTTAGAGAATCTTCAGGGAAACGACTTATCTAACCCGTAAACATGGAACTGATCTCAATAACAATTTCTCTTACAAGAAAACAACTCATCACTCCAATCTGTCTCATGGCTAAAGCCTCACCAACACAGCATGGTATGGGCCATCGAAGACTTCCTCATCTCAACTTCGACTACATCAACAGCTTTCAAAGAAAGATGTTGTTGATTGGTTTACCAAAACTAAAGTATGGTGCAAAGGATCAACTTGTTCCTCTTATGAAGTGAGTAAAGCAAAACGTAGTTCATTCAATTCAATAGACTGTTCCAAGTTCAAAGGAGGTTAAATTTGCTTCACAGGACTTAATGTGGTCCAATGGCGGGTGTTCTAGCATAAAAGGGAAGAATAATTCTGGTAATTTTGATGACTACTCCAATATACTTGGACACTCTTCCTACGTTCCAAGGAGGAAACACTAGAAATTTTAAAAGACTTTTTCTCACGATGAACCAAAGAAATTTCACGCCTTAGTAATTTTTGTTCGCACGTGACATGAGGCACTAAGTTCTTAAACAATGACACTTAATGCATTCTTAAAGAAAAGGAATTGACATCAAACATCTCACTCGATAACCTGAACAAACGGCGCTGTCGAAAGACAAAACCGCACTCCTCGTGAGGCTGTTTCAAAATACGATGCTTTCAGACTTCTAAACTCCTTTATTCTTTTGGGCTGAAGCAATTGGCAACCGCATGCTATACCTCAAAACATATCAATCATCATCCAACTCTTGAGAACAATGGACATATCCCATCATTAATGACAGAAAACCTCTCAATTAAACCCCTTCACATCTTTTGGTTTCACTTGTTACCATACCAGAGATGGTAAAAACCTTGGATAAGAATGAAAGAAAAAGGGGATCCTGCATTTTTTTGGTGGGATACTCCACTCCAGTCAAAGGGATATCGTGTCCTACAACAAGAGAACAAGGGTTATAGTTTGAATCCATCCAATCTCATATTTGATGAGGATCAAAGAGATGTCTGAAACCTCTGTTGCTAATGACACTTCAGGCCTCGTTCCCCAACGACAAAAGGTGTCAATTATGAACGAACCCGAAACGGCGCCGAACCAGAACAATAAATGTTCTCTGTCATCAGATACAACCTTCTCACAACAGGAGTAGGATCTTCATTTCGGTCCTTTGTACCATGAAGTTTTCAAGTGATGGGACTTCCTCCGTGTCCAACAAGTCTTCTTCTCCCACCGAAATATATCTAACTCCACCAACACACTAACCTCAAACGAATACTCACCATACATCAGAACCGACAACTCCAACAAATGTTCATGCTGAGGAAAACAACGATAATCAAGTAGAATTTACCAATCCTTTTTGTACACCGGTACAAGAAATTGCTGAGTCTTCCTCACGCAATATTGGTTCTTCAAATATGCATACCTTCAATCAACCTCAAATTCCCGAATACTAATGGAAAAAAAGATCAACACCGTTAACTCAAGTTCATGGAAATCCATCAAAGCCAGTGCAAACAAGACGACAACTTGCAACCGATCCTGAAATGTGTATGTTCGCACTCACCGTGAGCACTGCTGAACCAAAAAACATTAAGGAGCAATGCAGAATTCTGCATGGATAGAAGCAATGTAGGAAGAACTTCATCAGTTTGACAGACTACAAGTCTGGGAACTCATTGACAAACCTTTTGGCAAGAACGTAATCAAGCTAAAGTTGTGGAAATCCATCGAAGCCAGTGCAAACAAGACGAAAACTTGCAACCGATCCTGAAATGTGTATGTTCGCACTCACCGTGAGCACTGCTGAACCGAAAAACATTAAGGAGCAATGCTGATTCGCATGGATAGAAGCAATGTAAAGTAAGAACTTCATCAGTTTGACAGACTACAATCCTCGGGAACATCATTGACAAACCTTTTGGCAGAGAACGTAATCAAGCTAAAAGTGGTTACGGAAAAACAAAAGGATGAAGCCCCAAACTGTAATTCGCAACAAAGCACGACTTGTAGCGAAGGGTTATGCTCAGGAAGAGGGTATTGATTTCGAAGAATCATTTGATCCAGTTGCTCGCTTAGAGGCTGTCAGGATTTTTGTCGCCTATTTGCTACACAGAAGTCTTTTCAATTTATCAGAAATGGACGTAAAACGGCATTTCTTAATGACACTTGCAGAGGAGGTTATGTGTTGCACAACCAGACGGATTCATTGATCCTGAACATGCAGACAAAGTTAACCGTCTAATGATAGCTCTATATGGATTTAAAACAAGCTCCGAGAGCCTGTATGATAACTCTCAAAATTTCTTTGATTTCCAAAAGGTTTTTTACTAAATGTATAAATGACCCGACCCTAATTTATGGATACAATACGGGATGGACATTCTACTGGTCAAATTTACGTTGATGACATTATTATTTGGTTCACAAACCCTAAATTTTCAAAACGTATTTGAAAAATTAAATGCACGGTAGATTTGAGGATGTCCTTAAATGGGGGAAATGAAATCTTATTAGACATTAGATTCCACTAAAACCAGCCCCACACGTTAATTTTATCAATCAGAGCCAAATATACATTAGCAGATTCAGAAAAAAAAACACGTATGGCAAAAGGGAAAGAAAAGAATGGTACACCAATGGCTACGAAACCTAAATTAGATGCAGACTTGAGTGATGAACCCGAGCCAAACTGACTACCGTAGTAAACGGTCACATCATGTAACTAACAATCGAGTAGACCAAACATAGTGCAAGCTGTATGTTATTATGCAAGATATTAAGCAAGACCGACTGAAAAACACCTCAAAGAGGTTAAAAGGATCTTTCGATACTTAAGAGGTACCATTAACATGTGACTCTGGTATCCGAAGGGTTCGGATTTGAACTAACAGCTTTTCATATTGCCGATCATCGCCGGTTTGGTTGATACCTCGCGAATAGCAACTTCTGGAGGAATACAGTCTCCTAGGTGATAAAGTTAGTAGCTGATTGTCAAGAGAAGCAAGACTGTACTGCAATGTCAACCGCAGAGGCTGAATACGTGGCGTTATCTACAATTAGCACAAGGGTCAAGTGTGGATGAGACACAGCTTCAAGATGACTTGCTTCAACTACAACAAAATACAGTTGATTGCGACTCCAGTCAGCCCATAGCATTCACATGCAACCCCGTGAAGCACTCCGTACCAAGCACATCCATTCTCGGTATCATTTCAATCAATGGAATAACAAGGGGGGTTTTGTATTTGAAAATGGTATAATTGAATTGTACTTTGTCAGGAACTAAATACCAATTGAACTATATATGTTTACTAAAGCCCTATCGACGATAGATTTCAGTATCTTGTCAGCGCGAATTGTGTAGAGATGTTAGACTCCAGCTGAACTGGAGGTTCTGATACAAGAATCGCTTCGCTCACTCGACAGGTCTCAAAACATCAACATGTATCAGAGCGACATGAGTGAGATACCAAAAACACGAGTACAAAGATCTCGACCAAACACTACATCTCACTACAAATCTTCATAGATACGAACAATACAACACAACTGTCAGAGAAAAAGCCACCACAAAAATGGTATTACAAAAAAAAAAAATTCTTCTCGCATGTCTCTTGGAATCGATTAACATTTTACGTACCTAGAAATGTTGATTATATCGACACGAAACGGGCGGCAAATGAGTTTTGAACAAGAGTTTTCAAATGTTTTCAAAAACATGTCATTTCTAATTTTTCTTTAAATGACTTGAATATCACTCTCAGATTGCAACTCTCCCAAACGACAAAGGAAAGTGTACCATAAGTGTGCTTTTATCCTTAGCATATAACATGAGAAGTCTTTCTAACATTTGGGTTTTTTAAAAAAGTTTGAACACAATTTTTCAAGAATTCTCAATGACGATTCAAAATCTTCAAAATGTGTGTTCAACACTCCTGTCCCTCATATTGTTTTCAAGACAAGTATTCAACATTTGAGTGTCATTTTTTAAAATGAGTCAATTGTTTGAAGGGGGAGCTTTTCTGAAAATCACTGTTTTATGATTGTTGATACATCACATAACATGACAATTTCTTATTTTTATTCAACATATTAAAAAGGTCTTAATAACTTCTAACTACTACGGAATAATAATGACTATTAAAATAGATTGATTGTTATATAGAAATTAGGTGGTTGAGCAACAATTTTATCGAAAGAATTCTAGATGACCATTAAATAATCTTTCAAAATTTAATGTGCTCAACAATGCTAAACCTCAATTATATTAATTCCATTTTACAAAACCATGATATCTTGTTTTTGGTGTCAAACATACGTAAAATCGAGGGGGAGCAAGTTAATGTTCCATGTAATTCATGCTAAAGAAAAAAGTTTTCCCCATGGTATTTCAAGACAAATTTTAATCACAAAGTATTCAAAACTAAGCATGGAGAATAGTATTTAAAATAAGGGGAGAAATGTATTTTAAAATGTTATCTTGAAAATAATAAGTTCGAATTAATCGACTCAAAGTGCGTGATAATCCCTTCCTAAAAAGGTTTATGATACATCCTCATACCCTACAACATCTTAATTGTCACGACGATTTCTATAGTCATAAGGTGGTAGAGGTTAGGTTATTTGTCCTATATCCCAACCAGAACCGAAGGGATCTACCAAGGACACTCCCAATATTACAAATAACAGTCCTTAGGTATGATTAGAGAGATAAATGTAGTATAAGGGGAAGGAATGCTGACTAAGATTGAGCTAACACTTTATCAGAAAAAACACTGGAACAACGCAACAAGGTGGTTAGTAATGAACGACAGGTAAGCATTGAAGGGGTTGAAGAATTAAAAAGAAATGTATGGATAAAAGGGTGTAAAGAAAGTAGCCCTCCACACAACTTAGGCAGAAACCGGGTCAATACATATGCTGTCAGAATCACAATGTTGATTGCTGACATTGAAGACGACATCATGGACCCAGTGATGCAATGCACAACCCTTTCCCAGCCATTCGGGTTTCTCTCAAAAGAAACTTGTCTCATTTGTCACGGAGATACACACGACTTCTATTGACTTTCTCACTCCGAGTTAGTTGATATTGAATAGGTGGCAGTCTGCTCCAGCCTTCGATTACTAAAACCAAAACGCACTAATCGAGTCTAAAGCCAAGAGATCCATAAATAAATCTCATTAGGACACATTCCATTTCTAACACTTGTTGAACACCAATAAGTTCACAAGCTGTTAACAAGAGTCCTACGCATTATCCTTGTGATTGTGCCAGAACATCCGAGTGATACTTATGTACTCACAATGAAGATGGAAATCCTGCTTGAGCCAGCATCAAACAAGCTCTTGGTAGGTGACTTGCGAGATTCTATATGAATCAAACTTGTGTCAACTGGAAAGAAACGATGGTGCGATTCAATGTGAATCAAACTTGTTCCAAGAAATGATTCGAACGGCTTAATCAGAAAGATAGTAACTATCAATTCACTCTTTAACCGTGTTGTCTGCTTTGAGACGTTCCAGTTATGAAGAACAACAAGCATGGTAAATCTAATACATCTGTGTATAGTAAACTCGGGGGGGGGGGGGGGGGGGGGGGGGGGGGGGGGGGTTATATTAATGAATTTATAGGAGGGGGGGGATTATGGGGGGGGTGGGGGGGGGGGGGGGGGAGTGTGGGGGTAAAAAAATCGGAGATGTAGATGTGAGGAGGAGCCTGAGTGGTACGGGGGGGGGGGGGGTGGGGGGGTGAAGGGTGGGTGGATAAGGGATCACACACACACATAGTTAAATTTTAAAACGACACATCCAAAACCTTAAACACCAACACACAAAGCAGCACACACCTCATTAGCTAACCGCGACGTGAGTGGGTGTGTAAATTAGTAAATGTGGTGGGAGCGCAAATGAGTGAATACCTTATAGACACACACGAGTGCTGGTATGAGTATCTAGTGTGATAATAATTAATAAATATGACACAATATGTAGGATACACACACATTGGAGATTATGGGTGTGCTGTGTGAATGTTATAATAAATCTATAGACACACACACAGGTGTGGGGTGAGCTAGAGATAAAGGGATATGGGAGTGGGTGAGAAGGGGGGGGGGACATAGGATAAAAATAATATATAAAGAAGGGATTAAAATAGAAATAATATTGATTAAGTGTCTCGAAGAAGAATCAGATGAAGCATCCGAATGAAAATCTGATGATGCCTCTGATGACGAATCTGAAGAAGAATGATCGGCAGAATGTCTCACAGCAAGACGATGAGTGGGTAACGGTCCAACCCTCTTCCTCGCAGTCATCATGTGTACCGGCCCATTAAGATGGTAGCGGTACGGTCGACCATGAGGAATAGGCTGTCCAGGTGATAGAATCATAACCCGACGACGAGGTATGATAGGTGATCTCTAGGTAGAAGCGGTAATCTCAATGAAAGGCGTACCATGGGTAGGTGATGGTGGTGTATCTGGTGTATCACTGTCTGTGGTGTCATCATCCGATGATAAAAATGGTGAGATAGCTAGTAATGGTGGTATATGGTCTGATGATGGATCCTCAGATGGATCAGACTCTGAATCAGATGCAGGTGAGTAATCAGGAGAAGCTGGTGTATAGTCTGGGGATGGTGGTATAGTAGGTGCTATGATAGGTGTCTCTGTGGGTATCACTAGTGTGTCAGTCTGAGAAGCGGGTAGAGTAATCACTGGTGTGGTGTCAGGAATAGTAGTAGGGTTAGTACCGAACAAGATCACTCGTCCAGCAGGTGTCCCTACGCTATCCTCTGATGAATCTAAAGAAATTGAGATAACTGAAATAGCCATAACCTGTACAAGCAAAGTTCATATAAATCATCTGTATATCAACCATGCATGACGCAAAAATATGAATGGGTGAATGGGTAACTGGATGAATGCAAAATGAATGAATGAATGAGTCATCGAGCACGTCATGATAGGATGAAATAAGAAATACTTAGAGATATTAGATATACTTAGTATTTAATACGTATATATTATTTACGTAGAACTTAGTTATGTATACGTACTATGTAAGGTCACGTAAGGCACATAATCACGTAGGATCACATACTGGTTATAGTCCAGACCTAGTTTATACTACCTGGTTCTCTATAACCTTGGCTCTTGATACCATTCTGTCATACCCCCAGACGGGGCCTAGACGGAATATGTATCTGGAGGCGTGACTTTATTGAACATCTCAAGTACAAAGCATAAAGAACGACCTCTAAGGGTACGTTTTGAAAAATAAACACCGTTGCAAAGTTTTAAAATAATAATAATAAGTTTTACATCGATTATATTTAATATATTGTTCACCATTTCAACAAAAAAAGTTAGGTTTTATGCATAGTCGTAAGTTCAGTTTTGAGTATAATAATGTAGTTGCTAATCACACTTATAATGCACACTGATTTCCAAACACTGCCACAGGAGGATGGATGGCAAATCACATTGATCTAATCTTTATTAATGATGATGCATATTGAATTCATAGGTTTAGTTCAAAACGTTGTTTAGCGACCGCACGATATCAATACGTATGGACAGTTATAACAGATACACTTCAATAAAAAGTATTTACGTTGCACTATGCTCGTGACACTAAGTAATTACGAATGTTAGCATGTACATTGCTATAAGTATTGTTTGCACCTTCCAGGTGTTCGACCAAGACAACCTAACAGTACACATGACCATATATACGTTTATCGGGCGCCCCATGGGTAGTGAGCGCTACTTCACCCAGATAGGGATATTTAGTCCTAAAGGATCTTTTTATTTCATTCGCGTCCCTCGGAATGGGTCATCAGTCAAGAGATTGATGTTCATGATAGTTTGGGCAGTGGTGTCTAACAGCTACTTAGGCAGCACGTAAACAGGGAAAATCTCACGCAAAGTACTTGTGTCTAGTTTTAAAAACAAGCAATGTTTTTCACCCCAAGTTATAAAACATCTAGTCAAAACGAGTAAAAGAGTGGGGCTATGAACTCACCTTATACAGGTAGTGGATGAGTGAAAATGAATCACCGGTTCTAGGACAACCTATCTTATAGTCGTCGTGTATGAATGATGTATAACGAATAATGCTTACGTACGAACTGATCTTCCGAGCATGACGTAAGACACGCGTATCCCTTTTTAAAACGTCTTTCGGTAAGGTTATAAGTTTTGACAAGTCTCGACACTTCAAAAACATCTAGAATATATTTTGTCTTTTGTGTTTTATATCTTTTAGTGTATATCTCTTTTAGTGTATTTTGTCTTTTGTACATTTTGTCTATAGTATATTTTGTCTTTTAGTGTATTTCGTCTTTTAGTGTATTTTGTCTCTTAGTGTATTTCGTCTTTTAGTATATTTCGTCTTTTAGTATATTTTGTCTTTTAGTGTATTTTGTCTTTTAGTGTTCCGACACATCAACGTTGACTCAATAACTAAAAATATTGACCTAAACTCGACACTAACGTTTTTTTATATTTTATCATAAGTTTGATAATAAAAGTATTTTTTTGATGCTTTTATAAAGTGTTATCCCACTAGTTTAATCCATTACACAACAATATTCTTTACCAAAATGCTAGAAATAATAAGAAATCTTAGAGAGAGAAAGTAGAGAGAGAAAAACTAGATTAGAGAGAATTGGAAAGTTACAAGTGATATAAAAGTAACCAACACCCTTCACCAAGTGTGGTGAAGGGATATTTATACCCATACCTTGCTAGGTGGCTTATGGGCTTGTAACTTGGGTCGGGCTTGGCATAACTTGGGCTTTGAGCCCGAAACACGGACAATATTAGATTACAATCCAAGCCCGTTGAACCCGACTAGCCTATTACAATACAAGACCTAGTTTGACTTTCTAAGACCGATAACATTCTTGTTTGACTTAATATAATTAAGGCTAACAATCTCCCCCAATGTTGAGGTCTCTTCTTTAAATATCTCCTCTGTACCGATGGACATCGAAGATATGCGTTGACGTTTATGTTTTGCCTTGTTATGGTCTTGTCTTGTTTGTAATGGCTTTGTTCATCCATGCTTTGTGATCTTGATTTGAGCCTTTACTTTTGACTTGAATTCTTGAGATGTTATCTTGCATCATTCCTTAACTTGAATCATCTTGAGGTTTTGACTTCCTTGAATCAACTTGTGCTCTTGACCAACATGCTCTACTTGTACATTCTTGTTTGACATATGATTTATAAGTCTAACAATCTCCCTAATTGTGATTCTTTATTTAACTTTGAGCTTTTGTTGGTGGGGAAGATTAGAATCAACTATTTTGAGTTGATGATTGACTTTGAAAAGCTTGAGTATGAGATGTGTTTATGTATCTGACTTCGCTGGTATGTGCTGTAAACCCCACCAGTCATCTAATCCTGAATTAAATCAGTTAGCAATAAAAGATGAATTGGCTTTGTTATTCATCTTGAGTTTAGGTTGCATTAACCTCCGGTTTCCCTTTTTATAGTATAAATACTATACTTGTGAAACAGGTAGATTCAAAGAATCTCCTTGACAGGGTTTCCAGCTCAAAGCGTAGGATCTTCTAACACAGATGTATTAGATTCACCATGCTTGCTAGTTCTCATTGCCGGAAAAGTCTCAAGCCAGACCCACAACACGGTAAAGAGTGAATCAGATAGTTCTTGCTTTTGATTAGTCGTCAATTCATTTTTTTTTTTAAACTGGACACCAAAATTGATATCCAGTTATCATAAGCTAGATTTCATATAGATCTTGCATGTCAACCTGTTAAAACCTAAAAATCTCATACTAGTGTTAAATTACAAAAATACCCCTATGCCAGAAAGTACATAAAGCATGAATAAATTTCATTTTAATTCTAGAAATTTTAAAAATACAACATAATGACTAATTATGCCTTTATGTAAAGATTAAGATAACTTATATTGTACAAGAAAATTAATTTATACTTATGTATATATATTTTAGGCCGAATTATTTATTTATTTATTTATAATTACAATTAATCAAATAATATTAGGATAATATCAAAAATATATTGGCAGTTAATAATTGATTGGTCTATTTAAAAAAAGCCCAATATTGGCCAAAATACTCTATTTTATTCTTTATGCATTTTATTTTGTTAAACCCTAAAAACAAAAAGAGGCGGCATCTAAATTTTTCAAGGGCTGAGACTATTTTTCTAAGGTGTTTTGGAGATCAAAGAAGGTGGGAAAAATAGTGGGAAGATCGTGGATTGCTTGGTTCGATCGTGGTAATTGTTTTGGTTCGAAATAAACACAACCGAGTATTATAAATTCATCAAATCATCAAGGATCATCAAGGGTATTTTTGTATCTCATTTTCATCATTCTAATTCATAATATACGTAGGAAAAATATCCATGCATGTTATATTGATCGTATGAATTAAAACAAATTAGAAACCCTAATTTCGAAATGATTATGAAATCGGCACAATAATGTTTGTACACTTGATTTTATATTTTTCTAAGGTTGTATATATCATATGTAACTCAGATAAAATGTTGGAAGAATTTAGAAGAGGTTCAAAAAATTTATTGGGTTTTTCTTTGTTGTCGAGTTGCGAATAAAGGGAAAAAGAAAGAAAAGGGTTTAAACGAATTAGGGTTAGGGTTTTGTTAATTTTTCCAGGTTCAATAAATGCTAATGATTGAGTAATAATTGTGTTGTGGTTGGGAGAAATCAAATTAGGGTTTTGTTGATTTATTTAATTAGCCAATTGTGATTTTAAAATATAATGGGGTGATTTGTAATTTCTGAAACTATGAGGTATGTTTTAAACATGTTATTATAATTATTATAATCTGTATAAAATAAGTTGGGGGGTATAAAGTGTCATTTTGAATTTTTTTTTGAGTAAAAGGGGTAATATATATATAATAAGTTAATTCGTTTTTTTTTTTATTCCTTTTTGAAATTAATTAAATTTAAAATAGAGGGGACTGAAATTGTAAATTCTGAAAAGTGGAAGGTTTGATCAGTATGTAATGTATAAAGTCTGAATTGGTCATATTTGAAATCTATAAGGACTTGTTTTGTAATTATGGATAATTAAAGATATTGTTTAAATAATTAATAAACAAAAAGGGCTAAATATGTAATTTGTGTAAATTAAGGGTTTGACTTGTAAATAAGAAATTGGCTGGTATATCTGAATAAAATGTGAAACTTTGATATTTACACTTTAACCTTAAAGTTGTAGATTTTGGATATTAAACCCTAAATATGGAAAGTTGTCATATTTAACTAATACTTGTAAGAGTTGACATGTTAATGTCCCTAAACTATTCTATATTACATAATAGAATCTCAAAATGATGACTATTACTAATTTTGGAAAACTTACTAAAAATGGAAAGTATAACTTAAATGAATGGTTTGTAATTCGAATTTATCATTTCTTTAGGTTCGGTCAAGAGGGAGTGATTTTGATATTCCTATGGTGTTGTCTTTGATATTGCTTGGCTTCGGAATAAGGTACCATATATTCTGACCTTATCGTTAAGGTTTCTCATGACATATTCCTCTGCTATTTATTACTTATGTGATTTGCTACATTTGCTCTGAGCCTTTTATCTTGGCTTTCTTATATGATCTGTTATTATGTTCTATTTGAACCCTGCTATGCTACCTTTGATATTTGAACCTTTGACATTGAACCTTTGCTATGATCCCTTTGAAATGAACTTTGATATGACTTTGCTTTGAAACACTTCAGTTTGAGACCCGAAGACATATTTGTGTACTAGCCAGGAAGGTAAACATGGGTCGTGTCATTGATGCACCTTTGGCATGACTCATGTGTGAGTGAGTGATTTCTCACGCCGTCCCCCATTTGATATTATATGCGCATTATGAAGATTATTATTTGTTTAAGGGGCGTATGGATGCATCCTAGATTTATTTTGTATTCGATGGATTATGACATTATGATATATGTATATTTGGTGACTGATGTATGGGTGCAATCCACGTCTTTCACATTTTGGAGCTCGCGACTCCATGGTTACTATGATATGATTTGTTTGGGCTTGGTAATTGGACTTGATTTGATTTTCTGATTCATCTTACCTTACACTATGAATTGACTTCTGATTTGTCTTTACCTTATTTTTGTTATTCTGTGATCATGTCTTGTGAATCCTTTGCCACCTTGTATCGTATCCTTTGATTTTCGTTTATCTTTTTGCGTTCGATTTATATATTTGTTCACAAATCCCCTCCACTTTCCCAAAGCCTAACAATTTTCCCATCAACTCCCAAAAAAAAAATCCAACCCCAAAAAACACCCCAACAAAAACCCCTCAACAACTATGGGATTTGTAAGCTCAGTCGCACTTTCTTTTTCTGCGGGGGGGGGGACAGGTATCATAGCTTTAGGAGCTGGGGTTTGCTTTCGGGTTATGAGTGCTGAGTGTGGACTTACCCTAGAGATCTTAGTTTTGATATATGATTTGTTACTTTTCGAGACATTCGTTATTTCGGTTATTTCGTTTGGATATGTCTGTCCTTTAAGAACTTATGTACCTTAAGTCATGTTGACTTATTTTTCCTTTGGTTATTTATTTGAGACTTCCGCTGTTTATGCTTGTGTTATGATTATGTATGCCTTTGATGTCACACCATATTTGTAATACTTCTACCCTTTTGGGTCGGGGCGTTACAATTTATGGTATCAGAGCTGCCAGGTTAATCATGACGAGGTCTTATGACCTTAGAGCTTAGGCTATGACCTGTGAGGATTGGGTAGACATTAGGTTCCTTCTGCGTAACTCTCTTCCGTAACCTATCTTGTTTTCGTTTGCTAATCGTTTTCTCGATCGTTCAGATGGTGACTACCCGTAGAAACTTAATATGACTCCTACACCATTAATTGAACGTGTAATCATTTCAACCCCAATGAAGAACCATATGCTTATTGACCATGAATATGTTAACTGCCCTCTACGTTTTGATGATCGTATTCGTCCTGCGAATTTACTTCCTATCCATATGAAGATGTACACGAATAACGCTTAACGCAAGAACAGATCATCCAGCACGCGTAGACACAGCAGCGATCCCTTTTTTCAAAAACCTACTATCAAAAGAATAAGTTTTTGACAAGTCCGACACTTCAAAACCTCTTAGAAAATATTTTCGTCTTTTAGTGTATTTCGACATTTAGTGTATTTTGTCATTTTTAGGTGCATTTCCCGTCTTTTAGTTATTTTTCCTTTTAGTACATTGCGTCTTTTAGTAGTATTTCGTTTTATAGTGTAATTTCTTCATTTAGTGTATTTCCATCTTTTAGTGTATTTGTATTTTAGTGTATTCGTCCTTATGTATTCGTCTTTAAGATGTTTCGTCTTTTAGTGTATTTTGTCTTTTAGTGTATTTCGTCTTTTAGTATCCCGACACATCAACGTTGACTCAATAACTAAAAATGTTGACCTAAACTCGACACTTACGTTTTTCTACATTTTATCATAAGTTTGATAATAAAAGTATATTTTCGACGCTTTTATAAAGTTTACGAAATTTCGGCATGACCTTTCTAAAAATATCGACTTTCCATTTTTATCAACCTCGACTCGTGAAAATATCCGTTTTTCAAAAGTACATCTTTTATTGACTCGAAAGAATATCCGATCTATTTTCGACAACACCTCAAATATCGCAACAAATCCGTTCTTAAACCTAAACCTTTTCGACATTCAATTTACGCTTACAACAAATCCAACATCTAACTTAATCTCTTCGCCAACAATATTTAAACTTAATATACGATAAATCTTAAATAAACGATATAGCCGTAGTGATAACAATATATATATCAAAATAGTCACAACGAACTTTTATGCACAAAAGTACAACTACTTTTTATGTTCTTCCATTTATAAACAAAAATATTAAACTTTGAGACTTGTAGTTTTATAGAAAACTAGATAATGATTTTCACAACGATCCGCTTTGTACACCTTGTTCGGAATGATCATACGAATGCAAAAGTACAACTTATTTATGAAAAAGTAAAGATGACTTACAAAGAAACACGGCGAAAGGTGAATAGAAACTAAGAACAACCCAAACGTTGTTTTATAAAATACCCGGATGAAATAACAATCAACTCGAACAATATATCTTCAAATGGTTGATCAAAGATTAAAAATGAATGGATTTAGGTATGTGTTTTGGATCGGCAATGAGAGAAAAGAAAAGGAGATGTATGTGTGTTTTTGAGAGAGAAAACACAAGAGAATGTATTTTTGGTGTGTGAAGAATGAGAATGAAGTGATGAAACAAATGGGTTTATAGGTAAAATTTACACACACACACATACATGTGTGTGCCGTCGGTTAGGGGACAAGGCAAAAAGGGGACCAATATGATCCGCAAATAAGAGCATAGAAGGACTTTGTACAAGCCATTTTGTAGGATGCTTGTTTAACTTGTAGCAATTTCAAAAAAATGAATCCTATGTATACACATATACATATCCGGTTATGACAAGGCCAAAAGGGGGACCAAAAATAATTTCCCACATTCTAGGATCACTAGTGCTAGTTGATGAATTAATTTCCAAGCATGCATGCACAACAAAGTGTAGTTAAATTCCACGGATCACGTAAATAACGAAACGAGTAACGGTAACATGGAAATTTATGAAATTTTAAATATTGCTTTAAAACATAAAAATGCGGCTATTTCCAAAATACTACAACGTTTGGTGTCCCGGTTCGCTCCCGGCGACGATTCTCAGATAATAACGAAAGACTTCCCGGTTAAACGGTAAAGCTAAACGGAACTTTTTAAAAATTCAAATTTCTACACGGTAACGGCTAATTTACTGAACGGAAATTCTCGGGTTGTCACAAGAATCTCCTTTGATCCTACAAAATCACCGCACTACAAATTGGTGGATGTTGGATGCACATTTTGTGACATTGATATACAAATTTATTCTTCAGAGACAGGCAAATGGAGCCTTTGCAGTGACCGTTTTAACTACTTTAGTTTTGATCATTTTGATAGTGCAGCTTATGCATTGGCTAGAAACCGAGAATAGACAGCTTATGCATTACATCTTAAATATTGAAGACCCTGACCATCCAATTGTAACAACCATACCAATCCCTCAACGGGGAATGACTTTCCTCAAGTCTTATGGCTATATGGATCCAATGCAAATACTCATACAAATGTCTTACTTGTTACATCTAAAAGGAAAATTGTTTGAGTGGCGTGGGTCTTTGTTTAGATGATTTTGGCTCTATCGAGTTTACTATCTACGAGATGATGATAGGGTGTTCTGTGTGGACGGTGGTATGTGCTTAAATACACATACCTTTTACCTAATAAAACAAGCTAAAAAGACCAATAATGACCAAAAATATACAAAAAATGCATTGTATATGTGTATTTCGTGAATTGTGTCTTGCAGGTATGTATATATCATAAAAACGAAGCAAAACAGACAAAACCGAGCACGGGAATGGAAAGAGTGTGAAAAAACAAAGCTGAAGGCGTATACATTTTTAATAGGCCAACCCGAACCCATTTTATTGGGCCAGGTCAACCCATTAAGAATAATAATTATAAAAACCCTAAAAAGCATTAACACTTTAATCCATTTACAAACCAAAAATCGAATGTAGTGAATAGAACGGGATAACTAATTGAGTCTGTTGATTCTACGAATACCCAGAAACAATTCTTCTAATTATCG
>BQNB010028171.1:27076-56920 GCA_026074375.1 Tanacetum coccineum | reverse complement strand
TTGTTGAATAGCATTATTGTTCTTGTTTATTCCGCTGCGTATTAATGTTATTCGTAAAACTAATCCTAGATGGGCTAAAAGTATTGAGAATGGTAACATGGCACCCAAATGGTCTTATGTAGCTAAGGATTGGTTTGTGGCCAAACAAAAGCTCATAAGGATCTGTCCCATTATCTGACCTAATGATTTTAACTTTTTGATTAAGTTGGTTTTCTATCTGTTTTATAAAAGTTTTAAGGATGTTACTAGTCTCATCCTTTTTGGCTAGAAAGAATACCCAACAAAATCTTGAACAGTCATCAGTAATCACTAGACAGTAACTTGCATGGTTGATGCTCCTCACAGAGGTAGGACCAAATAAATCCATATGCAAGGTGTGTAATGGGTGAGTCATAAATCTTTCAATCTTGGCCTTACAGGAGGCCTTGTGTTGCTTTCCTTTCTGACAAGCAACACAAGTGTGGTCATTTTTGAAACTCTAGGAAGGTAACCCTCTAACTAGATTTCCCTTCACAAGTTTATTTAAGTTTTTAAAATTAAGGTGACCTAACCTCTTGTGCCACAATTTAGCTTCATTAGATGAGGCTTTTGCTAATAAAAAAGTGTATCCTTTTGAAGAAGCAACATTTTTCATATCAAAAGTATACATGTTGTGTTGCCTAGGAACTTTAAGTAGAACCTAATTTTCATCAGGCATCTTGAAGTCAGAGGACACCACAAAACACTCTTTTTCAGTAAAAAGTATATTTAACTTTTTATCACATATCTGAGATATGGAGAATAGATTAAAATGTCCAAGTTCCTTCACAAAAGCCACATCATCAAAAACTAAATTACCTAATCTAATTGTACCTTTTCCACTGATACTACCTTTACTTCCTCCAGAACCGTCAGAAAGGAAAGCAACACAAGGCCTCCTGTAAGGCCAAGATTGAAAGATTTGTGACTCACCCATTACACACCTTGCATATGGATTTATTTGGTCCTACCTCTGTGAGGAGCATCAACCATGCAAGTTACTGTCTAGTGATTACTGATGACTGTTCAAGGTTTTGTTGGGTATTCTTTCTAGCCAAAAAGGATGAGACTAGTAACATCCTTAAGACTTTTATAAAACAGATAGAAAACCAACTAAATCAAAGAGTAAAAATCATTAGATCAGATAATGGGACAGAATTTAAAAACAGGGTTATGCTTGAGTTCTGTGGGGAAAAGGGTATAAAACAGGAGTTTAGTAATGCAAGAACTCCTCAGCAAAATGGGGTTGCTGAGAGAATGAATAGGACCCTTATAGAGGCTGCTAGGACTATGCTAGCTGACTCACACTTACCTACCACTTTTTGGGCAGAAGCAGTCAATACTGCTTGCTATACCTTCAACAGGGTAAGGGTGACCAAGCCTCAGAACAAAACTCCTTATGAGCTTTTGTTTGGCCACAAACCAATCCTTAGCTACATAAGACCATTTGGGTGCCATGTTACCATTCTCAATACTCTTAGCCCACTAGGAAAGTTTGATGAGAAATCTGATGAGGGTTTTCTTGTTGGTTACTCTGTGAACAGTAAAGCCTTTAGGGTTTATAATTTAGTAACCAAAAGAGTTGAAGTAAACCTTCATGTCAACTTTCTTGAGGAAAAACCCAATGTACAGGGAATAGGCCATAGGTGGATGTTTGACTTAGACTATCTTACAGACTCTATGAACTATATACCTGTCTCTTTGCAAAATCAAGCTAACCCTGCAGGTTCAAAGGAAGTCATTGATATTGATGTGCAAACTGAGGAGGATGCAGACCTAATGGTGGTTTCTTCTACATCTCTTTCTGAAAAGATTGCTACAAAGAAGACTCACTCCCCGAGGCAGCCATCTTCTACACCAATATCCAAGTCTGCTGATGATATTATGACTTTTAGAAAAGAATTGGATGCTCTTGCTTTGAAGCACTTAGGACCAGTACCTACAACAGTACCTACCAGTACTAATCCTGTTAATACTGGTAGTTCTAACCTTAATACTGCTTTTGAGGAGGTTAATACTGGCAATATGGAAGCTGTCTCTCCTAGTGCTCAAAATGAAGAAGAGGTCTTCTCTGATGACAATGAAGATGAGATGCCTGAAATAAGGATTTATGATAAATCTAGTGAAGGTATTTTTGAACAAGCTTCTTATGATGATGATGGGGTTATTACTGATTTCAACAATCTCCCTGATACGGTCGATGTCACTACCAACCCCACTCTAAGAATTCACAATACTCATCCTCAAAGTCAAATTCTTGGAGATCCCAATACACCTGTTCAGACTAGAAGCTCTCTCAAGAAAATCACTGAGGCTCATGCTCTAGTGAGCTACATTCAAGCTCACCAAAGAAGCAATCATAAAGATCAACAACACTGTCTTTTTGCTTGCTTTCTATCTCAGTTTGAACCAAGAAAAGTGACAGAAGCCCTTGAAGATGGAAGCTGGGTTGAAGCTATGCAAGAAGAACTGTTGCAGTTCAAGCTTCAACAAGTATGGGTTTTGGTTGATTTACCCACTGGTGCTAAGGTGATAGGTACTAAATGGGTTTACAGAAACAAGAAGGATGAGAGAGGAGTAGTTGTCAGAAACAAAGCACGGCTAGTGGCTCAAGGTCATAGACAAGAAGAAGGGATTGACTATGATGAGGTTTTTGCACCTGTAGCAAGAATTGAAGCTATCAGGTTGTTTTTGGCCTTTGCCTCATTTATGGGGTTCATAGTCTATCAAATGGATGTCAAGAGTGCTTTTCTGTATGGCACTATTGATGAAGAAGTCTATGTCTCACAACCTCCTGGTTTTGTTGATCCTGACCATCCTACAAAAGTGTACAAGGTGGTCAAAGCTTTGTATGGATTGCACCAAGCCCCTAGAGCTTGGTATGCTACTTTGTCAACATTCCTAGAGAAGCATGGATACAAGAGGGGCACTATTGACAAGACTTTATTCATTAGAAGAAACAAAAAGGATATCATGTTGGTTCAAGTGTATGTTGATGATATCATTTTTGGGTCTACCAACAAGTCTTGGTGTGATGAGTTTGAAGCTTTGATGCAAAGCAGATTTCAAATGAGTTCCATGGGTGAACTTACATTCTTTTTAGGTCTACAAGTCAAGCAGAACAATGAAGGCATCTTCATATCTCAGGACAAGTATGTAGCTGACATGCTCAAGAAGTTTGATCTTGTGAATGTCAAAGCTGCCATCACTCCCATGGAGACCAAGTTGCCTTTAACAAAAGATGAGGAAGCTTTTGATGTAGATGTACACTTGTACAGATCTATGATAGGTTCTCTCATGTACTTAACTGCTTCTAGACCTGATATTATGTATGCAGTATGTGTTTGTTCACGTTTTCAGGTAACTCCAAAGACTTCTCATCTCAATGCTGTCAAGAGGATCTTCAAGTACCTCAAGGGCAAACCAAACTTGGGATTATGGTATCCTAGGGAATCACCCCTTGATTTGGAAGCATTCTCTGATAGTGACTATGGTGGTTCCAACCTTGACAGGAAATCCACAACAGGTGGTTGTCAATTTCTTGGTCAAAGACTTATCTCATGGCAATGTAAGAAACAGACTATTGTAGCCATGTCAACAACTGAAGTTGAATATGTAGCTGCTGCAAATTGTTGTGGACAAGTGTTGTGGGTTCAAAATAAATTGTTGGACTATGGTTTCAACTTCATGAATACCAAAATCCACATTGATAATGAAAGCACAATCTGCATTGTGAAGAACCCAGCCTATCATTCTAAGACCAAGCACATCGAGATTTGTCACTTCTTCATAAGAGATTGTTATGAGAAGAAGAAGCTCATAAGTGTGGGAGAAAAATCCACACTGACTTAAATGTTGCTGACTTGTTGACCAAACCATTTGATGGCCCTCGGTTTAATTACTTGGTGGTCAGCATTGGTATGATCAACCCATAGCACCATTTAAGGGGAGGCTTAGATGTATAGTTTGTAAATTATAGTAGCTAAGTAATCTTAATTCTGTTAGTTTATTCTGTTTAATCCTGGTAGTTATATTCTATTAGTACTGGTAGTTAAGTAGATTTAATACGGGTAGTTAATTTCTTTTAATCCTGGTAGTTATCTTTCCTTAATACTGGTAGTTAAGTAGAGTTAATTCAGGTAGTGTATACACCCTTAAGTCTGTTTGAAATAGAGTTAATTCAGGTAGTTTACATTGTTAATACTGGTGGTTTATGTTAATGCTGGTTGCGGGAAATTTGACTTTTTCTGATAAATCACTGTTTAAATGTAACCGTTAGAGATTTTTACGGCGCAATAGTCGTACAACTGAGTAGCTATATATAGATAAAGTTTGATTTCTCTTTCATACTTTTCTTTTATTGCTATCTCCTTTTCTTTTGCAAAGTTAAAACATCCTCTCTAACGACTATAGTCAAGCGTTCTGCTACCAGCATCTACATTCAAATTCATTTTAAAACCTACGTACTTAATACGGGTGTCACATGGCTCAATTGAATTATTGTGACAACACACGCAAGTAGGTTTATTTGCGCAAGCCAACGTAAAGTGGCAGGGTATGCTGAGATCGTGGATTTTCTTCGAGTGCACCAACCTCAGGTAGTGCATAACGGCAACTCCCAAATATCTATGATTCACTTTGTGAAAACAATTTTTGGC
This sequence comes from Tanacetum coccineum, assembly GCA_026074375.1. Classification (NCBI taxonomy): domain Eukaryota; kingdom Viridiplantae; phylum Streptophyta; class Magnoliopsida; order Asterales; family Asteraceae; genus Tanacetum; species Tanacetum coccineum. The sequence continues at coordinate 52,244 of BQNB010028171.1, read as the reverse complement.
ATTGAGAGGCTATTGCAACGTACTAGAGAAGATGGGTCTCTCGAAATAAGTGCAACAGTTGATACCAAAAGGTACATAATCTCTGAGGCGTCAATTAGGGATTCACTTCAATTAGATGACGCCACAGGAATTTCAATGTTACCTAATGCTGACCTTTTTGAGGGAATGGGCCAAATAGGGTATCCTACTGATGGAACTTTTACCTTTTGGAAAAGTTTCTTTACACCTCAATGGCGATATTTGGTCCATCATCTTTTGCACTGTATAAGCTCTAAAAGTGGTGGATGGGATCAATTTGGTAGCAATATTGCTACTGCCTTGATATGTCTATCCAATGGAAGAGCTTATAATTTTTCAAAACTCATTTTTGATGGTATGATGGCCAATTTGAAGAACAAGAAAAAGTTTTTGATGTATCCCCGTTTTCTGCAACTAATTTTAAATATTCAAACAGAAAACAAACACCCTTATCTAGCTGTAAGCTTGACCAAAAAGATTTTTGGTAATATGAAAAGGGGTTTTCAAGGGGCACACAGACCTTTATTGCCTTCTATGTTGCTTGTTGCTACTAACCCTACTGCAGGACAAGAACATGCTGCTCAAGCTCCATCCCAACCATCTTCATCATCACCAACTGCAACACCAACACCACCAATCCCAACACCACCACCACCTATTCCATCAACAACACCCACACCTATCCCACCCTCTACATCTCCACCTCCAACTATTCCATCACCAACACCACCACCTATTCCTACACCTACATCACCACCACCACCACCACCTGAGACTGAACCTTCCACAGATGAGCACATCTATGAGGATCACTCTCCTGACCAACATCACTTCTCACCATCACAAGCACAGGCTCCAAGTCACATGCCTACAGATGATTTGCTTCAGACAGTTCCCAAGTTGATTTCAAGGATAGATAGCCTGGAATTGGATCTTAAACAAACCAAGCTAACCATGGGAAATGCAATAGTGAAGCTAGTCAAGAAGGTGAAGAAGTTGGAAGGTTTCTTAAAAGAGGAGAGGAATTTAGTTTGACAGATTTCAGAGGATGAAGAACCTGAGTTCATCGGTAGGAAAAGTCAAGCAGACCCTCAAGTTTTCTTCCAAAACAAGACTAGGTTACACCTCTACACAAAGGCACAAGAGGAAGAATAAGCCCAAACACTCTTGAAGCAGCCAAACTCTCTCAAAGGTTGCCTCTTTAAAAATCCAATGTCAATTTGACAAAGGAAGGAGGTTACAAGAGAAAAAAGAGTCTACCGGCAAGATGGTTAGTCTCAAGCTTGGAGTTTCAAGACGATATTACTGTTGAGCGAAAAGATTAATACTGCTGTGAGTTAAAGCTGCTAGATTGAAGTTAATACAGCTATAAAGCTAATACTGGCAGTATTGAACTTAATACTGTTATTGAGCAAGACAGTACTGGCAGGTGAACATAAAGGACAGATAGAAGGGATAAGCACCTAAGCTCAGTGAAGAAATCCAAAAAGACAAAGAACAAGATCTTACAAGAAGAGCAGACCTTGCAGAAGCTATAAGATTGGATTCCTTACAAAGAGAAGAGGAGGCTGAGCAAATACATTTGGATGCTCTTCTAGCACAAAGGATTGCAGAAGAAGAAGAGTTGACTGAGCAACAGAAGAAAAGAAAAGCTCAAGTACAATTTGAGGCTCAACACTATACAAATGAAGATTGGGACTTGATTAGAGCAAAACTTGAAGCCAATGCAGAATTATCAAAGAGCATGCTTGGAAGTGAACTTCAAGGAAAAGACTTTGCTAAGGAAATGGTGGATCTTGTGAATCAAAGAAAGAAGTTCTTTGCTGAAGAAAGAGCCAAAGCTAAAAGGAACAAGCCCATGACCCAATCACAGCTAAAAACTTACATGATGAACTACTTAAAGAATCAAGGGTCATGGAAGTTAAATCAGCTGAGGAAGTTGAGCTTTGAAGAAGTCAAAGAAGAGTTTGACAAGCTTATAAAACAGATTGACTCTTTTGTTCCAATAAGTTTTGAAGCCACTAAAGATAGCTTGAAAAGATTTGGTGAAGAGCTTCAAACAAAGACTCCAAAGAGACTGAAAGAAGACAAAGATGATGAAGCAAAAGATGATGAACCAACAAAGAAGCTTACAAAGAGAAGAAAACAAATAGCCAGAAAAGGTATGCACACAAGTTTGGATGAGAATGTTTCTGATGATTCAGATAAGGTTGATGAGCAAGAAGCGACTAACACAGGTACTGAAACTCCTTTGAATCCTATTCCTGTAGCCATGAAAAAACCTAGTGTAGCTACTTATAAGATAATCAAACAAGGAGAAAAAGGAGTATACCAAATTGTTAGAGAAGATGAACAGATATTGTAAAACATTAACTTTGGGGCTATTTTAAATCTATATATAGAGATGACCTTTGATGAGTTGTACAGGATTAGTTATGAATAGATATGGATTTGGATGGTCCTGATTATAATTAGAGAAGGGTTCTGGAAATGTATTAATAATCATGTTTGAAGTAACCTCAAACACAGATTTCTATATGGGAGTGAGATAGAACAACAAAAATTGTAAGTTGGAGATACTATGATACTAAAGGGTAACATTGTTTGAACTTAGAACTATGGATGTTACAACGCATATTTGGTATGTCTGATAGAAGAATTCCATTTCTGCTGATGTATGTAAAACAATGTTAAAAATGAAACTTTGGAATGAAAGATGAATGAAGATTGCTATAGATTGTTGAAGATGATGGAAAAACAAGCAGGTATTAGAAAGTAATGAAATGTGTAGGGTTGAAAGCCTAGGATAGAAGTTGAGAAGGATAACACTTGGTGAAGGTGCTATGCACTAACACAACAAATGGTTATCAGTTCACCATGTCTAACCAACATAAGAACTGCTAGTCCAAGAGCAAACGCTCTTGGTTAAAGACTTCTCAAATCGTTTTGTTTTATTTTTTTTTTGTTTTTTTTGTTTTTTTTTTTTTTTTTTTTTTTTTTTTTTTTTTTTTTTTTTTTTTTTTTTTTTTTTTTTTATTTTTTTTTTTTTTTTTTTTATTTTTTTTCTATGTTGACAACTTGCAAAAAGTTGTTATGGTTTTTCAAACTCACCATATCGTTAAAGTTAAGAGTTGGCTAGCCCACAAGTTTATGCTTGTGGTAAAGGCTGTGGAAATAACCATAACTACCATAAGATTATGGCTTATGGTAAAGACTTGCAAATCCATATTAGATGGTTGACACTTTACCAAAAAGTGGATGGTACATCAACTCACAAGTAATGGTACAAAGAGTTGATATGACATCAATCCACCCAAGAATTACCTTATAATAGGTTCCAAATGATTGACTACTGACAAATCGGCAACAGGTAAAGGCATATCAATCCGTATGGCAGTACTGGTTTATGCCAAAAAACCATAAGGTATCAACTCACAATGTTTCAAGACACAGAGAGTTGAAATGGTATCAGTTTGACCATGGGACATACACCTGTTCTGGTGGACCAAAGACCTGACTGACTCCAGAGTTAATGTCTAATCTGTTAAAGAGAACATCAAATCCATTAACATTTTCCAATGATTTCACCTCTCACAGGAGTTACCCACCTGGAAGTGGATGAGAATGATACTGAAGTTTATGTTTTGATGTACAAAATTGTCAAGGTTGCTGATACAAAGGTAAAGACTAGTTGCTGTCAAGATTTGAAGACATAAAGACTTATTATTTTGAAGACAGAAGTTCAAGACAATCCTCTATAGCACAAGGTGAAGCTTAAAGTGTTTAAAGATCAAGAGTGTTCTGAAGGAACTTGAAGTTCATGAATGAAGATCAAGTTAGGGGAGGATTGTTAGGAAAATATTGTAAACAGACTTAATACTGTTAGTATTAAAGTTAAGTCTGTTAGTTATAGTTAGTACTGATAGAGAATAGTTAGTACTGTTAGCATAGAAGTTAAGTCTGGTAGAGCAAAGTTAAGTCTGCCAGCATTAACTTAAGTCTGGCAGTATTAAAGTTAATACTGCTTGGTCAAATAGTTAAGTCTGGTTGTAATTATAGTAATAGTTATCTCTTAGCGTTAATCTAGGAAGAGATAAGCATTATCTCTTAACGCGTTTAGGGTTCCTTATGCTTATAAAAGGAACGTAGTATAGTATTGTAATCATATCAGTTGATTGAGCATTCACAATCAAATAGTAATAGTAATAGTATTTTTAGTATATCGTTCTTGTGTTCATCTTGGTATAGATATTGATATTCCGCGTCAATATTTGTATTCTCGGTAATTGTCTCTCATAGTTTCTTTGGATTTATCTAAAGGACTATAAGTCATTCAAAGGCTCATTCAGATCCTGTTTATAAGGACCTACAATATGTGTCTCAACCACCAGGTTTTCTAGATCCCAAATATCCTCAGAAAGTATACAAAGTTGTAAAAGCTCTCTATGGTTACAACAAGCTCCTAAGTCTGGAGCCTACTTATCTACTTTCTTGTTGAAGAAATGGCTACAGAAGAGGTTACAACATTGACAAACTCTCTTCCTAAAGAAGGACAAAACATGATAATCAACTAGTTCAAGTCCTATGTGGGAGTTCAATCATCTTTGGTCTACAAAGAAATCTTGGTGTGATGATATGAGGCATTAATGTAAGATTAGATTCAATGATTTCAATGGAGAGATCACTTTCTTTCATAGATTAACAAGTCAAACAGAAGGAAGATGGTATCTTTATTAGTCAGGATAAGCATGTTGCGAATCTGAAGAAGTTGGGAAAACGTTCGCACATTTTAAGCCTGCTTAGAACACCAATTGAGACTCAGAAACCTTTAAGTCAAGGATGAGAAGCCAGTGATGTGGATGTCCACTCATAGATCCATGATTGGCTTTTTAATGTACTTTGACTGCTTCTAGGCCTGATATTATGTTTGCAGTCTGTGCTTGCTCTAGGTTTCAGGTCACACCAAAGTCTTCTCATTTAAGTGTAGTCAAGAGGATTTTTAGGTATCTAAAGGGAAAACCTAAACTGGGTCTTTGGTATCCTAGAGTGTCTTCATTTGACCTGGAATCTTACTCAGATAGTGACTATGCTGGAGTAAAAAAAAAATCTTGACAGAAATCCACAACAGGAGTGTGTTAATTTCTTGGTAGGAGACTCATCTCTTGCAATGCAAAAGAGCCGACCATTGTGGCACATTCTTACTACAGAAGCCGAATATGTTGCTGCTGACAAGGCTGTTGTGGGCAAGTTTGTGGATTCAAAATCAAAAGTTAACTATGGTTCAACATCATGAACACAAATGATTTACATTGATAATGAAAGCACCATTTGCATTGTAAAGAACCAGTTTTATCCATACCAAAACAAAGCACATTGCTTATTAGGCAACCACTTTATAAGAATGCTTATGAAAAGAAACTAATTCAGGTGCTTAAAATCCACACTAATGACAATGTAGCTGATCTACTAACCAAGGCATTTGATGTTAGCAGGTTTCAGTTCTTGGTTGTTACTATTGGGATGATCAATCCATAAGCTGCATTGGTTAAAGGGAGGCAATCTGCTCTATTGTGTAGTTTGTAATGAAAGAATCATGTTAACCTTAGGTGATGCATGCCAGAGGATTGATAGCATTTAGAGAGGTCCTTGAGAAAGTAATACTGATTGGTACTGAAGCACTCTGAACTTACATGTTCAGTCCTTGGTTGACAAAGTTTATTACCGACAATGCTAAGTTAATACCACTAGGCAAAGTTTGTACCGCTAATAGAAACATTGAAGAAAAATACCGCCAGGGTACAAGTGTAAATTTGAAACAGTTTCCTTGAAATAGTTCTCCTAAACTATATAAACCCAGCTAATTGCACAGATTCCTTACCAAACTCTCTCAAATACATTTGTATCTACAAGCCCTAATTTCTCTCTTATAACGATCACTCTTTCAACCAAAACGGCTGTCCTTGATTCATGTCCTAAGCACAACATGGTCGCGTATCTGGAAAAGACTAAAGGGAATGCAGAGTTTCACAAGATTATTGATTTTCTCAAGCGCAGTTTCATTCATCATGCTCCTCACTGTAAGTCCAGTAGATCTACTACATTTGTTGAAACAGTTTATGGACTCACTAAGTCAAAACAATCAACAATTGTTAGGACACATTTACTGCCAAAGTAGCTGCAAGTCTGTGTCTATCTCTGAGGCATCAATAAGAAGGTTGTTTTTTTGGTTTTGAGTTTATTTGTTTTTGAAAGAGTTGTGTCTCTTTTTGATGATGCTGATTAGGATAGACTTTATTACCTAAAATCAGCTATAATTATGCAATACAACTAATGGGGTATAGGGGGATTTAACAGTGATAATATTTAATAAGGGCCTTGATTTCCAACCCAATGGGAGGTTTTTATTTCATACACTGAAACATTGACTTAGCTCAAAAAGCACCTCTTGGGATCAAATCGCTACTAACATTGCCCTGCTGTCATCTGCTTAACATCTAATCAAAATTATAAGTTTTCTAAATTGAATTTATGATGGTATTCCTTATACAATTAAGCTAAGAAAAAGTGTAATGAACCCACGTTTTAATTTCTATCTATTTAATATAAACAACTAGCTAATGTGTCTTACCTTTTAGATCATTTTCTTGTAAAACTTTAACTATAAAGTCTTATCTTTCATGGTTAAGAAGGGTAAGTATTTTCAGTGGAATGTCACCCCTTTGTTGCTACTATTTTGGTATAACCAACTCAGGATATGGTGCTCCTTCAGAAAGACCATCTGAAGCACAACCTACACCCTCTCCTGCTCCCACTAGTGAAGTACCTCATGAGCCACAGACTGACTCATCTCCTGCTCAAACTAGTGAGGTACCTATTGAGCACCAGCCTAACCTATCCCCAAGACCTTCACCCACTACTACTATTCCTGATTCTATCCCAGAAACTTCTGGTGAGAATCTTGGAGGTCATTCATCCAGTGATAAATCCCTTTCAGGGAATGAGGGTGACATGACTCTCCAAAGTGTCTATGATCTTTGTCTCTCTTTATGTGCACAGGTTTCAGATCAAGCCAAGGAAATACAACTCTTGAAGGCTCAGATCACAAAGCTCAAGAAACAAGCTAAACCTGTCATCAAACACCATAGAGCATGGCTGAAAAGTGTCTCATTGAAGCAAAGATTCCCAAGCAAGCGCTTCTCAAAGAAACATAGGGTGCACAAAGAGTCTGTATCCAAACAAGGGAGGAAGTTTGCTAAAGGTGAATCATCAGTTCAAGGAAATCCTTTATTTGATGAGATTCCTGAAGATACAGTTGATCATATGGAAACAGAGAATGCTCAGGATGAGGGGAGGACAAGAGAGATGGTGGATGAAGACAAGGAGATTGATGAGAATATACTTAGTACTGAAGATGTACTTAGTACTGACAAGGAGGTAGTTAGTACCGACAAGGAGGTAGTTAGTACCGACAAGGAGAAAGTTAGTACTGACAGACCAATAGTTAGTACTGACGGATCCAAAATTAGTACTGACAGGCAAATTGAAGGTACTGATGAACAAATTGAAGGTACTGAAGAGCACATTGAAGGTACTGAAGAGCAAGTTGAAAGTACTGATGGGCAAAGAAAAGGTACTGAAGATCATACTGAAGAAGAAATTGCTGCTCAAACCACTCAAACACCCACTCAAACACCTACTTCTACAATGTTTGGAGATGATGAAACAATAGCTAAGGTTCTTCTCAACATGAGTCAAGCCAAAGCTGTTTCTAGAGAAAAGGAGAAAGGTGTAGAGTTGAAGGATATGACGAATTAACAGACTAGACCTACCTCTACAAGATCTACATCTGACATAAAATCCTCCTTCAAAAAATTGAACCAAAAGACTAATGAAAGAAGAAAATTGAAGAGTAGGATGAAACCTGAAAGTGAATCTAATGGTGTTTTTTCCACAGCTGAGAAGTAAGGTTTAAGCAGCTTGAAATGATGAAGTATAATGGCTAGGAAAATACAAGAAGAGTGAAAAGAAGAGGAAAGGAAACAAAAAGAAAGAATAGCTAAGAAAAAGCTGCCAAGAAGTACCAATGAAGCTCTCATAAGAAATTATGATGACATTAAGGCAAGAATTGAGGCTGATAGACTTCTTGCTGAGAAGCTTCAAGAAGAAGAAAGAGAGCAATTCACAATAGAAGAAAGAGCAAAGTTCCTTCATGACACAATTGCTGCTCAAAGAAAATTCCTTGCTCAACAAAGATCAGAAGCTATCAGGAACAGACCACCTACCAAGAATCAACTAAGAAATCAAATGATGACCTACTTGAAGCATGTAGGAAACTTCAAGCATTCTGAATTGAAAACCAAGAAGTTTGAGGAAATACAAGCCTTGTATGAAAAGATTAAGAGGTCAGATGAAGATTTCATTTCTATTGGGTCTGCTGAAGATGAAAGACTGATAAAAAAGATGAATGAAAAAGGAATTGATTCCTCTAAGAATGAAATGGTCAAGGAGGAGAGTAAAGAAGAAGTCAAGGAGGAGAGTAAAGAAGAAGAAAGTAACAGAAAGAGAAAACTTGGTACTAGGAAAAAGATGAAGTCAAGAAAAAGAAGATTCATACAAAACACTTCTGAGGATGATAGTGAGAAAGAGAATGATGAGCTGAGATTACATTTAACTATAGCTCCAGATGAGGAAAAAGAAGTGGATTATGAAATACTTGACAGGAAGTATCCTATCAAAGAATGGAAAACTGAGTGTCTTGGAACTAAACCACAGGTTGATAAAGCTGAACACTTAGAGGAGATTAATCAAAATGTGGTTATTAGAAGTAATGGACAAAAGAGATATTTTAGTACTTTGATGAGGGTATTATCCATATTTGATAGAGATGATTTGAATGCTGTATATCAACTGGTTATGGACAGATATCAAGATGAGATACCAGAAGGGTTTGATAGAGTACTTTAGGGAGATTTGATGATTATGTTCAATCCAGATAATGAAGATAAGTTTTGGAACTCACAGCAGGATTGGAATATAGTGAGTTGGAAGCTACATGGTTCTTCAGGGGTACATACTTTAGTGACTGAGGCAGGATTAGTCATTCATATGCTTGTAGAGAAGAAGTATCCTTTGAGAAAGAAAGTACTGGTGCAAATGCTGGAATTAAAGTTGGAGTCTGAAGAAGACAGTACTATGGCATTAGAGTTGATTAGATTTGTCAAGAAGCTACTTGCAGAGTTAGAACCTGAAGACTCTGATGGAGATGAGGAGGATCTTTGAGTGTTGGTGTCAAAACCACACAACAAATGGTCATCAGTTCACCATGCTTAACAGGCATAAGAACTGGCTAGTCCATAAGCAAACGGCTTGTGGTAAAGACTTCTCAAATCCGTTTATGGTTGACAATTTACCAAAAATTGTAGGGTTCTCAACTCACCTTGCTTCATTGGTGAAGAGTTGGCTAGTCCAAGATCAAACAGTTCTTGGTAAAGACTAATCAAATCTGTTGATAGCTGATAGTTTGCTAAAAACTATATGGTTTATCAATGCACCATGTTATGGCAATGAAGCATTGGCTAGTCCAAAAGCAAACGGTATTTGGTAAAGACAAATCAATTCCGTTGATGGTTGACAGTTTACCAAAAACTGTATGGTAATTAACTCACCATGTTTTTAAAATAAAGAGTTAACTATCCCAGAGCAAACGGCTACTGGTAAAGGAACATCAAATCCGTTAATGGCTGGTAGTTTGCCAAAAACTACAAAGCCAACTTAGTTGGATTGTTGCTGAAAAGATGTTGCTGTGTTGCTGAGAAGACAAAGTTGCTGCTGAAGAAGGATAGAGTTTGAAAGATCAAGAAATGTTGAAAGTGTTTGGATACATCCTCTATGCGTTAAAGAAGTTAAAGAAACATGAAGTTAAAAGAGTTCAACATTCATGTTTAAGGGAGGATTGTTAGGATTTATGTTTTCCTAACTTAGTACCGACAGTACAAATAGTTAGTACTGATAGTTATAGTTAGTACTGACAGTACAAAATGTTAAGTACTGATCAGTTAGTTAGTACCGATAGTAGAAAATAGTTAGTACCGTTTAAGAGATATGTATGAGATATTTTAGGAAAAGATATGTATGCGTTTTGTAAGCCTGTTAGGGTTTATCCTTTAATGTTGATATGAGAGTACAATTGATTTTGGTAAGTAATGAATTACATTTATATAATGTTGACCACATAGTTAAAACATATTGAATACTTAATTATGGTATTCAATATGGTTGACTAGATATTTAAGGAACAATATTGGTAAACTCTAATGGGACTTCTTGTGTAATAAAAGAAGTCTAGGATAAGAGTTAGATGAGAGAAATCAATAGTATCATATGTAATAGATGTTTTGAGAAATATCAATAGAAGCATAGAGCTTAATAGCAATTTAGAATTATTGTTTCTTCTTAATTCTTGTGTTAAGATTCCGCATTAACACTTGATATTCATAGTCAGTGTCTCTCATATAGTTGATTTGGATTTATCCAAGTTATCTATCATCTTACAAAGGCTAGTCAGATCCTAAACAAAGGACCTACAGCCTGCACTAAAGTCCCAGGATGCTCAGGCTCTGGAATGTACACCGTACATGTCCTCACATCTCCATGGGATCGGTACATACTCTGGAGAATGTGGTGCCTGCTCCAACAACTGTCGGGCAGCCTCCTCGTCAGGATCCCATGATGGAATACTCCAAGATCGTGCCGTCAAAAGTGAACAAAGTATAGTAATGACAGAATCAGCATGACATGACTACTGTGACCCGTAAAACAACCTATGAGTATATATTATATAAGGCTCTATTGTATATTGTAATATATTATAACCAGTAATATCAATTATGAATGGCATCTATTCCAACTAACTAATGCAACAACTAGTGTCCCATAAAAACCCTTTGTATGAATGCAATGTTTGAAAACGGTTATAGTCCAGCAAAAACATTTGACCTGGTTCTCTATAACCTTGGCTCTTGATACCAATCTGTAACACCCCCAAATTGGGTCGCAGCGGAATAAGGGTCCGGGGCGTGTTACTTCATAGATCAACAACACAAGATATATATAGAACGACCAAAAAGTCGTTTAAAACCGATACATTGGATTTAACAAAGTATTTGTATACAAATAGCCCGAAGCTAAACTGTTCCTTTATTATTACAACGATACTGTTCACAACACAAGAGTTTCCCAAACATAATACAACCATATCTTTAGCATAGACCTTCCCAAAACAAAATCACAATGTATCCTTGGCACCTTATGTCACCGATCATCCAGAAAACAATGCTTTAAACTCAACAATAATGTTGGTGAAATTCATAGTTTGATAAATCAATAAATATGCAGACCGCAACTTTTTTCCGTGAATATGCAACACAATGCAGACATCACAAAACCATATTACATTTTTCTAAGCTCATGACACTGAAGCTCGACGATCTTTCTTGCAATAATAATATATATTGCAATTTCTGCCCGATATAGATGACTAACACCCGAAACATCCCCCCAATTCGACATGCTATATACGTTCGTTCCGGTTATTAGCTATCACGCCGAACAGGGATGTCGTTTCCCTACTCCTCCCCAAAAAGATAAATTCCTAACAATCGCGCGCTCGCCATAATGTAATTAACACCTTACATCTATGCAATGACAGTTCATGATAATGGGTTCATACAACTTGGTTATCGCTACTAGTCAAACATGTAATCAATATACTTGCGTCCAATTTATAAAACAAAGCATGTTTCCACCCCATAGTTATAAATCATTGAAATCGTAAAAATGTGGGGCTATGAACTCACCTTGAGTTCAGATAATCCAAATATCGCAGATAAAGCGTCACGCAAATCGTCAGATGCAACCTATTTATTTTAAGGTCGTATAAGTACCATGTACTTCGATTAACTAACATCATATACAGGTCTATGTTAATTCCACATCATACTATCGTACGGAGCCTAAACATAATTAAAGGTCAATGTATGACGTATGAGGAGCTAGGACACTTTTAAAATCGTAAATCCACAACTCGACGATAACTCCACCACCGAAGAAAGCCTCATATGGAAACTCCCTAGTAATATAGTACTTTTGATAACTACATATAATTCTATATAGCTCAATCACCATCTAAATGTTTGAGTGAAAAACATGTTTATAAAATTAAAACGTTTATAAACATACTTTTGGTAAAATCGACATAACTTTCACGTTTCTAATCCGTTTCTTGCGTTTCTTATGCCCATCTTTTTCGTATTAGACAGTATATCATAATGTTGAGCATTTTCCATATTTTGAGCCTCTGATGAAACAGTAAATTTACGTGTTCCCCATCCAGACGTTAGTTTTATTTAAATCGTATTATGTTTCGTAAACCCGTAAATGTCTTATTTTTATTTCATTATAGCTCCGTTTTTTTAAAGATTCTTCGAGACGTTCTCGTTATTGAAAATCCTAATCAATTTATAAGGTTTAAAAAAGATTATAACTTTCTGTCATGAAAAGTAATTTTTAAAAAATAATTTTAATAAAAGCTATTAATTTTCGTAAACACGGCGAAATTCATCACTCGTTCGTTATTAATTGAAAAAATTAAACGATTCTTATCAGTTGTGTAAATCCAAAAATAAGTATTAATTGTTAAAAATAATCAAACTTGCTGTTTTGAAATAATTTTTATAAAAAAATTCTTTTATAAATCCTTTTATTTATCGTATAACTTGTTTTAACCAAAAACTTTTTCGTTATTTATTCCGTTTGGACAAGATCTTAACTTTTCAGAATCGTCATGAGTCGCATTATTTTATAAAAACATAAATTAAGTATGTTTCTTATAAACAGACTTTTGGGACAGAAAGTTTGGGTGACTTTATTAAGTCTATTTTTAACCTTGTTTTTATATTTTACACTTTATAACTTTACTAAAAGAGTACAAGTCTTTTACTTCCATTATGACTTTATTTTTGTGTTCATATATCATGACTAAAAGCTCATAGATAAGATTAACATGTTATTTATCATACTTTTACTTGGAACATATCAAGTGATCTTTTAAAACCCTAATTTGCATAACTACTTTTTTAAGCTTAATTAAGATTGTAAAATACTATGTAACATTTTATAACTTCGTAATTACCATCCAAACAACATGTGTGTAAGCTCATACAACTGATATTTTCAATAAAAATCCATGTTATCAAGTTAAACATACCATAAAGGTGATTCACTATATAAACATCACAATCTTAAAATCATATAATTAAAATAATGCCTTAAGATAACATTAATGAGATTGATAACTAATAAGTGCTAAAACCCCATTTTAGCTTTTAACCTAAGATTATAACCTAGAAAAGCCCAAGTTCCAAATGAAAACCCTAATCTTGATTTCTTGCTTCAACACTTGTAAATAATTAATCAAGGCTTCAAAATACTTTGAGGTATCTTAGATATGATATGAGAGTGTATGTAAATAGGTTATATAAATTTTGTATGGTTGGTTTGAAGGGGGGGGGGGGTTGAGCCGTGGGGTGTTAAGGGCACAAAGGAAGGAATTTTGTGATTTTTAGCTAAGTGTTTGATATATATGTGTTACTTGCATGCATATAAGTATTATATAAGTGTTTAACTAGTCAAAAGGTGTAATAGGAGTCCAAGGAACAAGAGGAGGGTTTTAAGGGGTCTTGGTCATGGTCTTTGGTCAAAGAAACAAGATATGGGCTAGGTTTTAATGGCAAAAGATGTACAAAGACCAAGTGGTATGTAAAATGTGTGCTCTTTGCCTCCTAGTTGTTGTATGTCGTGGGTTAGGGGGGGATAAGGGTTTCTAGATGATTTTTGATAGTTAACAAAATATCTAGCAAAAACTTTACTAGTTACAAGTTGTAGCTTTTAAATAAAAGGTATTTACTTGAAAGTATTTGTGAAATGTTTTATTTTCCAATGTACAAAGTGTAAGATAATATTTTCTTGGGTAAATTTAATAAAACTTTAGGTATTGGGTACAATCGTAGGTATTTGTTGAAGCGTAGAAATATTTTTGTGGTTCCGGGTATGCTTAAACGTATTTTATCGCGAAACGAATATAATTTGCGTAACTGATAAAAATAAATGAACAATGACCATAATTATTCTCAAAATAATTATTTAATACTTGATTGATGCAAACGTTTAATTGATTGATGCCCGTTTACATTAAACGCTAATTTTTAGCTTACGCGATTTTGCTTAACATTTACGATTTAAAGCAAACGCGTACAATACAAAAGGTACATTGCAGATTTATCGACGTCGTCAATGACTTGAAAACACAGGGTGTTATATAAGGAGCTTCATCTTTTGTCCTCAAAAATCTGACCCAAGTAAATCTTGAGTAATCGTCGACAATCACTAAGATATACCTTTTTCCGTTAATACTCGCCACACGCATCGGGCCACACAAATCCATATGCAAAAGATACAACTTCTCTTGGTTAGTGTCTTCAGCTTTAGGTTGATGGGAGGATTTCTTGCTTTTTCCTAATGCACATGCGGAACACAAATGATCTTTCTGAAATTTAAGTCTTGGAATGCCTCATGCAAGATCGTCTCTAGCTAGCTTATTAATAGTACCGAAGTTAAGATGTGACAACCGATGGTGCCATAACTAGCTCTTAGTCTTTGACGCTTTTGATAGAAGACAGATCGAAGATGTTTTAAGCATGTCGTCAAGAGAAATTATGTACAGATTTGTGTCACGTGATCCGGAAAGTAGATCAACACCTTTTAAATTACGAATAAAGCAAGTGTTTTTCTGAAATGCGACTTCAAGATCCCCGTTGCAAAATTGACCAATAGAAAACAAGTTATGTCTAAGCCCCTCGACGTAGTATACCCTTGAGATAGTCACATTTCCCAACTGATAGTCACCATACCCTATAATTCTTGCAATATGGTCGTTCCCGAATCTAACTATACCTAGAAATTTTACTACAAAGTCAGAAGCTGAGAGCGATTCCCAGTCATGTGTTTTTCAACTTCCGAGCTTCCAAGATACCAGAGAACAAATCTGGACAAGCTATCCATTACAAGAGAAGAAGACTATGGAATATTTGTACAATGGATCCCCAGGTATGAATGGGTTTCTAGTGTTAGAATTCATATATTCTATACAATCTAAGCTTTTTAACTCGAACCTACATTTTAACATTTTTAAGTTTCCTGCAAAAAACTTAAGCCTTAAGTTTTGTGTTCACCTGAGTGGGAATTGGTGTTCTTAGTAGGCCTATGTTAGACAGAAGAGATCCTACTTTAAAGGTCACAAATTACCTACAATAGTGAAAGTTCTGCCTGGTAGTTTCCACATAAGTACTACTTCAGTGAAACATGACTCGTAAGTCTCCAAATATTTTGTTTTATTTAATGTTTCGTCTTAGTCAATTTTAGCACGGCGATCCAACAGTTTTTCACAAAATCAAGAAGACACTTATCATGAACATCATCAAACAAAGATTTCTTACAAGTAGCACAATTAAGATCAGAATTCGCATTTGACTTTAAATGCTTAACATTATCATCACAAATAGGTTCAATAATACGATTCTTTTTATTAACTTTCCTAGGTTGGGCTTCTACTTTATTCTTCATGTTCCTACTTGGTGAGTACGATAATCCTATCATTCCTTTTATTGCTAGTAGGCTTTGATCCGTATTTACTAGTAGAACACTTTAATCCTGTAGAAGACAACACAGGTGTGTTAGAATCTGATGTTTTTGATGACTTTACCTATTTACTGTTGCTTGAGGATGTGAGAGGTTCAGCAACCTAACTTTCTTGACCTTGTTTTTGGGTGTGACAACAACCTTTTTCTCATTGAGTTTAATCGCATTAGGGAAAGTATCTCAAACATATACAAGTAACTCTTGAATTCATTAGGCATGCTTACAGGCAAAGTCTAACTCTTTATCTAAAGGTTGTTTTTCTTTAGCTTGTTCGACTATTCCCCAAAGAATATCAGCTTGTTCCTGAGCATACTTAAGGTATTTTATGTGAACATCCCTATTTTGCAATAACCTAGGTGCCAAATGTTCTAAATCTAGCTTGAACATGCCTGGAACAATAGTGGTAGAAGATGTAATTTTTGTAGCAATACCAACAATCTCTTTTCCTTTTATTTTTCGTAAGTCATTTTTCAATGACGTTGTCACAAAAACCTTGTCTTGAATTTGAGCTTTTAAATCCTCATTCTCTACGGATTTTAAGTTCAGTTTATCAATGAAAGAGTCACTTTGTTCTTTAGAACGAAAACGTGTCTTTTTAATTGATTCAAACTGCTCTTTAAAAACCTGTTTAACATGATTAGTTTCATTACAAAGAAGCTCGTTTTTCGAACTTAATTTTGCCACACTATTCCCCAGTTCCACATTTTTGGTTTCTATATCACAATAATCATACTTGACATCCTCATCCTTGGACTTCTCTCTCATTGATTTTATCATGTCCTTCAACTTACAAATAGTACTGTCTTTGTCTTGAAGCTGAGCTTTCAAATCATTCTTTTCAAAAAATTCTAGAATTTCAAGAGCATTTTAATTATCACAAGATTCACGTTTTTAAAAAATTTCTTGATTGAGTTATATTGAGCATTCAAGAGAAATACAATGTTTTTCAAGTTGTGAGTGACGTTTTAAAAGATCGTTAAACGTATTTTGTGATTTCAAATGCCCAGCCTCAAGATTACAAGATTCTTTTCTATTTCCATCCATATTCACAGTTTCACCAATCAATGACATATAATTCATCATAGGTAAAAGAACATCTTGAGACATGATTTGTTGTAAGAATCGATCATTTTCCAAAAGTAATTCTTTCTTAGGAATTTCGAAACATTGTTTGTCGACTGAAAACTGTTAAGCAGCAGCGTCTATTTGGTTAAAAACTGTCTGTACTTCCATTATTTCATTTAGAAGATCTCTATTAAACACATTGAAGATGTCTTTTAAAGATTTTAGAAATGGAATAATTTCATTGTTAAAAACAGCTGTTTGTTATGTTTAAACCCCCAATCACTTCTGTATCAGCTTCAGTTAGTCCTTATCTTCATCACCACATTGTCAAATCTGGCCAGGTGAAATTTAAGCCTTTAAAGGCTGGGCGAGGTAGAATTTAACTTTTTTAAGGCTTGCATTCACCAAACTCACCTTAGGTAGTTCACTGGGAACTTCCACTTTGACAAGTGGTGGATTAGAAGATTCAATGGTAGGATTGGATATACGAAACTAGAAAGCTTGTTCAGCATCCAATTCTTGTTGTGGAGTAAAACGTTTCCCAAAATCTTTAGATAGTCTATTTAATTTTTCATAATCAATAGGTTTATGAGAAATGTTTTTCTTAATAACCTATGGATCCTTTCCTTTTTTAGACAATTTTGATCGACTCTTTTCTTCCAAAATCAATGTTTCCTCATCATCAATCATAGGCATAGCAACATGTTTATCAGAAATAACAATAACATCATACAAGGTTGGTTTAATCCGTTGAGCTTTCTTAAGGTGAAACAGATTTTGATAACCTAGAGCTTGTTTGTGTATATTATCATAGAAGGCTTGTGGCTTAGTTAACATATGCACTGTTTGAGTAGATTGACCTACTTTAAAAAGAATATTATCAAGTTCCTTTATCTTCTTTTCCAAATCAATTTTGTTTTCCATATATTTATCTTCCTTTTCTTTGGATTCACTTTTGAAAACAGTGAATGTTTGCAATAAACATTCCTTTTCTTTGATTTGTTTAAAAAGATTTTGCTCAAGTGAGTCAACTTGTTCTTTCAGTGCAAGCTTCTCCTTAATCATATCATCCATTTGAGAATCAATCATTTTTTCATGACTACTTAAATCAATATTAAGACGTTGTTCAAAAGTTTTGACTCGTACTTTATATCTCTCTAGCTCAGCGGTTACTGATTTACTATTATGTTCCTTATTAGCCTTTTCCCAAATATTTACATGATTAATCATTTGTTCCGACATTTGGTCTATCACAGATAAAATCATTGTATCTTGTTGTGCCTGCAAATGAGTATCTTGAACATTTTCCTGTTGTGTTTCTTGCAAATATTGAGAGTACGGAATGATATTGCTATCACTATGTATCTCATTGTCTATAAAGTCCATAACTGGTGTTTGTTCAAAATCATGCATTGCATGCACACTTTGATTTTTCATATCATTAAGATAGGTTTCAAAATGAGGTACCTCTGAGATAACGTCAGAACCATAGTTGGAAATGTTGGCCATAAGAACCACTTGTTCATTCGAGATATCATTACAGTCAGAATCATAAGTATCAAGATCCTCATTCTGAAAAGCAGCAGTGTTTGGAATGATTGTCTGAACAACATGACCATTTGGAACCCCTGGATCTGCAAGAAATGTGAGTTGCTCTTCATCTAAAATTTGTCCAGCTTCTTGAGCTTTAGTTAACATTGCTTTCTCCTTATACTATGATGCATTCCTTGTTTACTTAGGCTGAGTGCATTGCCTAGACATATGTTCTTTACCTTGACAGTTTTAGCATTTAACAATCCTTGCTTGCCCACTTGCATTGTTTCCCTCGGAACTAGTAGCATTACTCTTATACCTGGTACCCGAATAACTTTGACCTTGTCTCCCCTGTATTTGTTGTACTGTGACCCTGTCATCTTGAATAGTGACTTGGTTTCTTAGATTCGAGGAAGTTCTAAGTTGATTGTTGGTTGAGGGGAACCTTGAAGAAGCTACAGCTGTTAGAAAAGCCATTGCCTTGTTGAGACAAGCAATTGGATCATCTCCTGAGAGAATACAGGAACAGCAAAACTTGAGTCCATAAGAGGTGACTTAGTCATTGGTTGTGTAGTAACTTGAGGTGATTGATAAGCAATTTGTGAAACATATAAGGTTTGATGATTCTTTTGAGATTGATATGGATATGATGATGGAACGGATGAATGATTGAATTGAGGTTGTGATGGATAAGTAGATGAGTAATGTTGATTGGGATGAATTGATCCAAACTGAGATGGTGAAAATTGTTGTTGAAGCTGAGAACTATTGTATGAAGACTGATAAGTGTTAAAGTGTGGTGGTGTCATCTGCTGATTTGCTACAAATGCAAGTGGATCTTGATTGCGTTCACGCAAAAGACAAACTTAATTTGCATAGAGTTCGTGTTGTTCAATATAGGCATGAAGCTGATCAAAGTTCGTTGTATGCAAATCCTTCATGAGCTTGACATCAGTCACAAATTTGCTTTATTTCGGTGAAAGACTATTTAAGAACTTTGTATTCACTTGAAATTGCTTAATTTTCATGTTGTAGATGTTCATATCATTTATCAGCTGAGTGAATCTCAAGTAATACTTGTGAAGTGTTTCCACCTTTATGTGAGTGAACTTATCAAATGCATCATACAACTTACACTCTCTTTCTTGCTTAGTCAAAGAAGTGCCTTGCATTAGTAATTGAACTCTCTTACATAAATCTTTAGCAACTCTATGATGATTCACAAGTGAATAGATATCAGCTGGTAGACCTTGAAAAATGATATTGGTATCTTTCATATCACAATCAGCTTGAATTTTCTTAGCAACAGATAATTCAGCATATTTCTTTGTTCTGATCACAGCATTCTCTTCAACTGTAGGCCAAATAAGTGGACCATTTTCAACTGATTCAAGTATCATTCTCCCATGTTCTCTATTATGCATGTAAAGTTCCATCCGACTTTTCTACGAATCATACAAGTCCTTGTCCAACATCGGTGGACGATTATCAACACCGGAGAGAATCATATACTCTGTAAGAGTATTCTTTTGTCCAAGTGGAATAATTGAATCCATTTTAATGTGAAAAGATTAAATTGATCGTACAGTGATTGAAGGTTGTTGTGTTAAAGTGAGGTTTGATTAATGAAGTTGAGTCTTATAGTGTAACAGCACCATAAAATCACAACACAGCGAAATACCACTTTGGGGTGCTACTTCATAGTATAAAGTACAAGTTATAGAAAACGACCTCAAAAGAGACGTTAATAAAATATCACCTCTTCAAGTAAAGCGTGAAATCCACAAAGCAAATGATGTATAAATCTCCTGAAGAAACAATGTATAAATCTCCTTGGAAATAAACACATATAATTCGCCTTTGTATAAATCGCCCTTGTATAAATCGCCCTTGGAAACAAAGCGTATAAATAGCCTTGGTAACAAAGTGTTATAATCGCCTTGTGTAACTATCATTCTGTTATAGATTAAAGATATAATATAAAAATATAACTATAAAGATTTTACTTTATAATATATAATAGATAGAGTAACAAGGGTGGGAATAAAAAAAATCACAATTATGTAATCCGGAAAGTATAATTCCCCGGGTGTTATCCCCAACGAGAAATGATTGAAATTTGAGAGATCTTTGAGAATCGATGTTTGAATGAGATAAGATTGATATTGGTTTTCTAAAACTACAAGAAAAATAAGGCAAAAACTTAAAAACACTTAAGGGAAGACAAATTTTAACTAAAAATGCAAAACGGGAATTCTAAACGAGACCTAAAAACCCTAAATTATCAAAATTAAGCCTAAAATGATCTTTTAAGTTTTTGTAAGACTTAATTGACTAAAAAGCTAAAACAAAGAAAACTAGACCAAAAACGAGAAAATTTTAAGCTTGAAAACACTAAAAACGTGAACGGGATTCAATTCCGTTCTTTAAAAAACAAAATTTTGCAATTTTAACCCTACGATAGCAAATCTAATTTTCCTAGGTTCTAAATATTAAAAAAAAAAATTCTAAAAACGAATTATATGTTTCTGACTTTTTTATAATTTTTTATGAATTAATAACAATTTTAAAGAAAATTAAATATAAAAAATACTAAACGTTTTATAAAAATTTTGAAAAAATTAAGAAAAGTAGCTTGAATAGTGTAGAATCTAAAAAAAATAAGCTAGTGAAAACAGTTTATCGAATAAGTTGTTAAATAAGCCAAATCAGCTTATTATACAAAAAGGCTCAAAATGTGTATAAGTATTATCCCAAGGAAAACTCTAACGGATGAGCTAATGTAGCACAATGGTTGAGTGTGTTGGGTATAAAGCGTTGGGTTGAGGGTGTTGAGGTCCCGAGTTCGAGCCTTGCTCACTTAGGATTTCCACCTTCCCTAATGCTTTTTAAATGCCATTTTTTCAACTTTTTAGAATACTTAAAAATAAGCAACTTTTGTAAAACAACTATTTTTATAATCAACAAATAAGCACAAGAATAAGCTCTAAAGGGTGACAGTGTGCTTTTTACCCTTAGGACCAAAATTGCTAAACTATTTTGGCAATTTCTAAACTAATAAGCAAAGCACAAGGGCAAATAAGCTAAGACAAGCTTAATACTAAACCTAATAAGCAAAAACAAACAAAAATAAGCTAAGGACCCATATTAAGCTGGAAAAAGCTATAAATGACAGAAGTACTAAAAGGCTTAAAAACCTAAGATTTTTAAGCTACTATGCAAATAAGCTAAAAATAATGTTATAAACCTAAGGTAATAGCTTTAAAATTGACTCTTAAACTAACCCTATAAGCTTTATAAACTAAATAAGTAGGAAAATAAAGCAGATAAGCACAAATATGCCAAATGCCCGTAGCTACAAAACTACGTACGAACAGCAAGGGTTGCACTTTTGAGCTTAAAAATAAGCTCAAAGATGAAACCTTATGGCTTAAAGAGTTATACCACTGAAAAGCTCTAATAATAAGCTACAATAATCATTAATCAAAGAGGAGTTTGAAACATAAATAAGCCCTTAAAAAGCTTAATGAAAAAGATGTTTGTTCATTTCTCAACACTTAGAAAACTTTTTTCAATTTTAACAAAACACTACTTTTGAGCTTAAAAATAAGCAAACAATCAGAACTTTATGAACTTAAAACCTACAAACAGATTGAGATTTGAATACATAGGACACATAACAACAATCAAAAAGCATTTTGAAAACCGAATAAGCCACAATGAGCATTTGGAAAAAGCATATTCCCCCCCTCAAATTTTCAACACTTAGCACTTTTTTTGACAAATTTGGTAAAAACTCAAAACATAAGCCTCCGCAAACGAGTTTTTAGAGCTTTGATTCTATCCTTTTTAACACATTTATGAACACAAAAACAACTCAAAAACACAATAAGCTAAAGCACAATCTAATAAACAACTAAAATAAGCTACCACTTAACAGATTCAAACAATGAATTCTTAAAACCTTGTTTTTGAGATTTAACACTTAAAAACTTAAATAAAATGACTTTTATGACTACTTTTAACTAATCTAAACTGACTCAAAAGCATAAAGTAAGTTTTAAACCCATGTTCACCATTAAAAACATGTTAAACAAACACCCTTCTTTTAAAACAGTTTTAGTACCTTTACTTGATAAAAGCTAATTAAACTAAAACCTCTTTTCAAAGACTAGATGTTAAACTGCTTATAACAAACTTAATGAACAATTATAAGCAATCAAATAAGCTAAAATAATAAGCTAAGACACTATGCTACTATTTTTGAATTTTTTTATAGTTTTTATTACATAACAAGTAAACTAAGATCTAAGCTATCTTATGAACATATTAAGCATTAAACAACAAATATAAGCAGAGATAAGCTAATTGAAATAGCAATAAGAAAATATAAGGAATTAATAAGCAGATTAAGCTAGAATGCAATATTAAGCTATGAAAATTTAAAATAGAACTTACAATAGCCTTTGCTCTAAACAATGCTTAAACAAATGCTTAAATGAGCCATCAACAAGCTCTAGCTTGTCTTAGATAAGCTAGTTTTGTTTGGAAACCTTTCCATGACTTGGTTTCCCTTCCAAAATTCAGCTGAGTATAATTTGATTAGATATTTGAGAGATAATAAGGCTCATTTAAGCTTTAAAAGCACTCTAATGAGAGTGTAGCTAGTAATGACAAGGATTATTAAAAGCTTTATTGAACAGGTGAGAGCTCATGTTAAACCATTTTGATATTAAGTAAAAGCAAATCAATCTCAAAGGGGTTTTTAGGATAAAGTGAACTATAATTTTATTCTTGAAATTATGAATTACAATGCTTTTTATAAGGAATTTACCAATATTAAAATAACATTTAAGCTAAAAAATTCCTAAAAATACGTCTACACTATGCTACACTTGATACTTATGTGAGTGAAGGGGTCCTGGTATTTTATTGGATGAGAATGGATGTACTAGGCCTAGTGAACGCATTCCCTTGGTCTTGTTCATCACCTTCATTCCTTGCAATCATTGGCTCTTCAATCTTCACTGTTGGATCATTAAGTGAGCACACGGATTGCCAGCATGGCATTCCATGTGTCAGAGGCTTTGTGATTCTTTAACAAAGGATTTATCCATTCCTTGTGTGTTTCTTTAGGATCCCGCGTGTCATTCCCTTGAGGGTTATAGCCAACGAGAGAGCTTTGATGACGATTTTTGATGCTGACTCATTACTTGGTACTTGAATCTTTGTTCCACATAGCCAATTGGGATTTACCCTTTGTTTTTTATGCAGGGTAAAATGAAAATGATGATGAACAGTAAAAACTAAATTTCCAGCGCCTTTTTTTTCCTTTTTTAGCTTAGTTTGACCTAGGGGTTTGGGTTGTTGACTTGGGCCCGAGTATAAGGAATTAGGCCATGGTATATCTTTTGGGCTCGAGTTATACTTAAAATGATAACAACCGTTATCCTTTTATATAAAAAGGACTAACGGTGTTAGTCATTCAAGGACCATTTACGAAGTTTGTTTAACAATGAGGGCGAATTGGATATTTTGAGAATTTTGTCTTTTGTGAGTTGACCAATGGTTGACCAAGGGTTGACTTTTGATTGACTTTTGTTTTGCTAGGAAACTTCTGGCTCTTGGAGAACTCCCAAGTAAAGCGTATAAATCACCAAAGCAAATGATGTATAAATCTCCTTAAGAAACAATGTATAATTCCCCATTGGAAATAAACACGTATAATTCGCCTTTGTATAAATCACCCTTGTATAAATCGCCATTGGTAACACAACGTATAAATCACCCTTGGTAACAAAGTGTATAAATCGCCCATGGTAACACAGCGTATAAATCGCCCTTGGTAACAAATCGTATAAATCGCTTGAACATATACAGCATATAAATCGCCTTTGTTATATGATACGTATAAATCGCCTGTTCAAATGCTCGTATAAATCGCCTATAGGGAAAATGTATAAATCGCCTATGTAATAGACACGTATAATTCGCCTATGGAGAACGTATAAATCACCTGAACAAGGAATTATGTATACTTCACCTATATAAAACGTATAAATCGCCCAATAAACTCCGAAACTCAAAAATAAAAAATATTAAAAAGACTCACTTTTTGACTTTTTAACCGATTTTTCTTGTACTTCTTACCTATCTAAAACTAGCAAAACCTTAAAAGCCTAAACTTTAACGTTTTTGACACGAAAAAAATTTGAAATCAAGATTTTTGGTACAAAACCCTTTTTCTAACCAAAAAGATGAAGTTTTTGATGGTTTTTGAAAGATTTTCTTGTACTTCTAGCCTAACCAAATATAACTAATGAAGAAATTTGAAAGCTTTATGGTTTTTAAACCCTCAAAAAGTGAAAATGTTTTGAATGGATTTAAACCAAAACCATGCCTAAAAAAAGTAGAAAAATGCACACAAAACCTTCACAAACACCCCATGGCTCTTGATACGAATTGTAGAATATCTTGACACATATAATGGATGGATTCGAATGAAGTTTTAGAGAGAGAAAGATGTGGTTGGATAAACACTTAGAGAGAGAAACAAAGAAGATAATATTAGATTAAGTGTGTGTGAAACAAATGAACAACCAACACCCTCTCCATGTGTGGAGAGGGTATAAATACTTCTAGCTTAACCGGCCATGGGCTTGTGTCATGGGCTTACTATGTATCTTTGGCCCGGTTAGCTTGCTAACATAACATATGTTTAATCTATGAGCTACGACTATCTATATTGGTAGTGACCGATACTTTTTTGTATTTCTAACAATCAATCCTCTTCTTTGTG
>BQNB010028171.1:1611-14681 GCA_026074375.1 Tanacetum coccineum | reverse complement strand
TTTTTATATTTATATATATTTATATATTTTAGTTTTTATTATATATAGAAAATAAGGATAAATAGATAAAATAATATTTTTTATTTAGCTAGATAAGTACGGCGCTTTTCTGGGAATTTATGTTTTATTGTTTGTTGAATTTTAGATTATTACCACAAACGAAATAAACAAAGTTAACAGAAATTATATCAACTTACGAAAAACAATCAAGACAACTAAAGCATATAATCAAAATGATTTTAAAAATAAGGTTTTTGGTTTTGGTTTTGAAACAAATAATGCTGGTGGAAAATCTGCAGAAAGTGCGGCGTACTTGGTTAAAGTTCGGCGTACTTTCTAGGTTTACACAAAAACAGACGCACAAATAGGATGTGCGGCGTACTTCCTGAAGAAAAACGAATTGTTTGGTCATTTTGCCAGAAAACTGTACGGTGAGTTTGTAAATTTTGTATTACAAAACAGTAAATAACTTGATGAGAAACAAAATAGCACCAAAAATAAGCAACAAACTGATAACAACTTAAACAATTCCTCGGCAGCGGCGCCAAAAACTTGATGTGTGTTTTCCAAGCTTTAGCTTTATGATACTAGAAATACCGATTTTTACTAAAAACACAACACTCGGGCAAGTATACCCTATCGAGTGTAATATAGTATTAAATAAGTCCAGGACGTTCCACGGAAATTGAAGTTTTCACAGTTTGTAATTAAGGTACTAGCAAAATGGATAGTCACATATCAATTAACCAAACGATGATATATCGGAATATTTATAAAGAAAGCAATTAAAAAGATGATTCAAGCAAGGAATTAAAGTATGTTTGTTTAGGCAATGATCACTAAGAAAATGAAGTGTTTAGGATAGTGTTTACAAGTTTAGAGAATAAAGATATCACAAGTTACAAATCTTTTCGGCCTTTAAATATAACGAGTGATTATATCGATTATAAACAAAATGTCTTTCGACTTTATAAGTTATTAAACCAATATATTAAGTGATAATGATTTAAAACCATATTATAAAAGAACCCTGTTGGCCTATTTTCTTGTTTAAAATATGTTATTACCAATTCAATAAAACACATATTCTAAAGCTCCATATCTAGATCACTTATTGCCCAAAAACACAAGTGACTACTCCATGATCAAAGCAAGTAACAAAAACAATAACATTCATCATGAAATCAGTAAAGATCAATTCAAAGATAAAACAAGATTTTATACAACCCAAGAAGCAAATGTTGATGATTTCATAAGTTTCCAACGAAACTTTATTAGATTCAAAGTAAACCGGAAAAACCTATAACATTCTGTCACAATAGCTTATAGATTTGATTTACACTTCAATGCTACTTCTTTTGGATGGATTAAATCTGAAAATTTGTTGGTGGAGAGTAGTGGCTAGCCGTTGTGGTTTGAAGGGGTCTTTGGTTTTTCTTGGTTTGTCAAGCAAGATGAACACCAAAATCCCATATGTTAAGTGTTCTATACGGAAATAGATGATTTTGTGTGAGAGTGTGTGAAATAATAAAGCCAAGGAGGGTATTTATAGGCTTTTCAGGGGCCAAAAACCGCCACAAAAAAATAATTGTGCGCCGCACATCGGGAGTTAATGCTATCTTCATTTAATTGCATTTAATTTTTTCCACCGACTCAAAAGTGCACCGCACTTTGGCCAAAACCACCGCACTTTGGCCAGTTTCAGCACTTGGCTTTTTTCATGGTTGTAGATAATTGAATTCTCTTTGCGTGGTCGCTTGAACCAACTAAAACGGAGTTCGTATGGCCGAGTGTTAAGAAACACCTCACAATAATGAGCATAAAGCCCTTGTCTTTTAGACTTTTACCATTTAGCCCCCTTGTCTTTTAGACTTTTTCTATTTAGCTAAGTCTTGTGACTTTATTTTAGTTACAAGCCTTTCACTTACCCTATTACACCAATTTATTTTTATTTATTACAAGACCTTTTTCTCAATAAGATCGTCACTTTTTGTATTCCTAACAATCTTCCCCAAGGGACGATCAGTGAGATCTCTATTTGATCCAGTAATGATCATCATTTTCTTATTCGTAAACAATTTCCCCTAAAGGATGATCATGAGATCTTCTCTTGTTGATTTGATCTTTGTAACTTTAATTCTGTTTGTCTTGATTTCTTGCTTGTGTAAAGTATCTTGTTCCAATCATGCCTCTTGTGATCATGATCTTGATCTTTTCATTTTTCTTTGTCTTTGCCTTTGAGATCTTTGCCTATAATCATTGTTTACCAATGAAATCCTTATTGATTTGCCTTTTGAAGCTTTAACCACATACTCATACTTTTTGAAAGCTTACACTCTTCCTCTATAGACCCTTTGTCTTGATCATATCAACTTGATGATTTGAGGAAGTTCTTTGTTTTATCAGAGTTGCGGAAGTGTATCTTTGAACTTTGAGTATGAGAAATGAAGGTATGAATTTGATGGTGTCTAGTTTCTAAAAGGTAGAGATGTTGTTGATGTTCTTCCCACCCAATTGCTTCCCCCCAAATAAACAACCATTCGTATACACTTACTTCACATTTCTTTCCCTAAATGTTGACTCTAGTGGAATAATATCTAGCTTGAACAACTTCTCTTCCCCCTGATTGCATTTGATGACCATCAAACATAATCATAATCTTGTTACGCCTGAATATTCGATAGTGAAGTCATGTGTGGAGTGCGATCTAAGTATGAGAGTCAACTACCAACTTCAATTCCAACAATCTCCCCTTATCAATATTGTGACGTCATAAGTAACCTTGGTAATCCAACACTTCACTTGAATAAATCAAGGAAAATGTTGTTTGTGTTTTCGAAAACAAATTTTGAAAAAACACGATAACTACTAGATCACTTAGATTACTAGTTAACACTAATTGAATCATTAAACAATCATTTTCAAATTAGTGACCTACGTTCAGCGTTGGCTTGATGTTAGCACTGGTAGGATTTCCATTCATCATTGTGAATACTTTACTTAAGTATCACTATTGAATGTTCCGCGCAATGTCACAAAGACATGCAATGTCACATAGACATATAAAGCGGACTTTGTTCCTTTTTGTATATTTGGTTTATATTACAAATGTACTTTTGTGATGTGTGAGTTATGTTTTGATCTCTTTTTAGTTTTTTTTTTGGGGGCTCTAGCTCAATAAAGTGCTTTTTGGTTTTAGGATCGGAGGCTGGAGCAGACGCCACTTTGCAATATCAATCATCTCGAGTGAGATGTCATTAGTTTATATTTAATCTCCCCTCTTTTTTTTTTTTTTTTTTTTTTTTGAGTGACAATGAAAAACAAGAATTTTTTGAGAAAATCTTGAAGTGGCGGGAAGGGGTTGTGCATTGCATCACTGGGTCCATGATGTCTTTCTTCAATACCAAATATCATCTTTGTGATATTCGATAGATTATGTATTGACCCGATTTTTGCCTAAAGTTTGTGGAGGGCTTCTTTCTTTTCACCCTATATCCATATATTTCTTTTTCATTCTTTAACCCCTTCAATGTTAAACCAAGACGTCATTACTATCATCATGTTGTGATTGTTCTGATGATAGCTCATGCCTTAGTTGACATTATTCCCATTCACATTCTACTCCATCATACTACGGGTCTTCTATTCAATCATGGAATGTCCCTGGGTTGATCCTTCGGTTCTGGTTGGATCATTGGATAATACCTAACCTTACCACCTTATTTCTTCTTTGATCATCGTGAGGTAGTTGGTTGTTGGGTATTAAGATCAGAACCATAAAACCATTTGAAAATCAATCAAAGTGTTTGATATAAATCAAAACATTTAACACTTTGAAAGTTTCACTTTTGAGAAATACTCCCCCTACACATGTGCATTGATATTCAAAATTATTTTGCACATGAGGAAAGAGTTGATTGCACTTTGAGTCTTTTAGATCACTTTGTTATTCCACACACTTAAGATTTATCTTTCTTGTCACATTGTAATCCAATTTCTCCACTCAAAAATAGATACCAAATGATTTTTTGGTATCAATGGATTAAAGTTGCTATATGAGAAAATTTAGAAACACTTGGGAGAAAACGGATATTGCTGATTATGATTTGGAACCTTTTTGAATGTTCTAAACAAATTTGAAAAACTAGTTGCATCAAAGTATATAAATATCTAAAACGTATGGTCAGTAGATTGCTCACTCCTCGTCCTGTTAATTTCAGGAAACGGTCGTAACCGGACACAATCTTCACCATTTGCACGCTTATCGATATAAACATACTTGACCACAACTTCTTTTAAATCGATTATTATTCATTTGTTCAAAACATTTTCATTACGCTTATCGATATAAACATACCATTTTGCTTGAGCTCAAGATTTTGAATATCTTAAAGTGAAGGTTGTCATGGTCCAAGAAGTTTTTAAACTTACCGTTGTGGGTTAAATGTAACAAAATGTACAATTTATTTATTTGATGGAATGAGTCCTAAGCTGACATTTACTTAGAAGTCGTATGTCTCGAGCACACTTTTTTGAAAAGATATTGATTAAAATTGCTCGGTTACTAAAGAACTTTCTCTTCTTTTTAAGATAAAGTGCACTGAAACTTACACTTTCTTTTACTTTGAAAAAGGGTTGTTATTGTAAAATTTAAGAACAAACCATTTGGTGAGCAATCTTTTGAATTTTTTTTTTAAAAAAGAAGAAATTAAATTTTGCTCAAAACAAGGAGATTTCTTTCTTTTTAAGGTTTAGCGAACTGAAAGTACTACTTCCTTTTATTTAAGACGGTTTGAATATGACATTTGATATACAAAAACCATTGACTTGAGCCACAAAACGTGATTGTTTTATTTGATTAGTCAGGAACCGAAAAGATTTTCTCTTTCGTTGTTAAGGACTAATTGCACTGAAACGTTAACATTTTACTTTTATTTAAAGAAAACGGGGGGGGGGATTGCAATCTGATATTTGATTGCAAACCATTGACTTGAGCTACTAAAACTTTGACTGTTTTATGTTGATAGTCTAGACCGAAAAGATTTCTCTTCGTTGTTATGGATCATTGCACTGAAACGTACTTTTTCTTTATTTAAAGCACGGGTTGCAATCTAATATATGATTACAAACCATTAACTTGAGCTACAAAACTTTGAATGTTTTATTTGAATAGCTCAAGACCGAAAAGATTTTCTTTTTCGTTGTTAAGGATAATGGCACTATAACGTACATTTTACTTTTATTTAAGAACGGGTTGCAATCTGATATATGATTACTAACATTGACTTGAGCTACAAAACTTTAAATGTTTTATTTGAATAGTTCAAGACCGAAAAGATTTCTCTTTTCGTTGTTAAGGATAAATGCACTAAAACGTACATTTTTCTTTTATTTAAAGCACGGATTGCAATCTAATATATGATTACAAACCATTGACTTGAGCTACAAAACTTTGAATGCTTTATTTGAATAGCTCAAGACCGAAAAGATTTCTCTTTTCGTTGTTAAGGATAAATGCACTAAACGTACATTTTCCAAATCTGGATATTTGATTACACATATATCATCATATCTTGAGCCGCTACAATAACTGAGAGAGATATGTTTTATACTTTGAATAGCTCTAAGACGATCAAGATTACTCTTTTCGTTGATTGGATAAATGCACTGAAACGTACATTTTCCTTTTAGTTAAAGCATGGGTTGCTAATCTGATATATGATTACAAACCATTGACATCGAATTTAGACAACAACTTTTGGAACCCATTTAAGCACGGTGCTAACGGGTTTACCAAATTTTGAAAACCAATTGAAAGTTGTGTCAAGTCGATGTAAAGATGTTGAGTTCCAACGAGGGCTTGAAACCGGTGTTTCATTTGAAAACAACTCTCGTGGAATCAACAGAGATTTAAAATTCCTCTTGATTTTCCATTGATTTTTGAAACTCGATGTTTAAAATGGAGTTTTTAATATATTGGTGACGAGGAAGATTTCATTTGTTAATGTCATTTGATGAAACATCCTGAAAATTTGTTAGTTTGGAACTATTCCTTTTTGTTGATGGTTGAAGGCAAAGTAATTTTGTTTGCTCGAAAGCATTTCTGATTTGGAATATTGAAAGATCGAATGACTTTGCTTTGGCTCCACACTTGTTTTACGGTGTAAAAACGTTGAGTGTGGAGTAACAAAAAACGTGTCTTCTTTCATTTGAAAGTAATTGTCTTAAAACTCTTTTGGAAGAGATGTTCTTAAGTTTGAGATTTCTTAATTGGGCTCCAACTTGTTTTACCGGTGTAAAAACACGAGTGTGATGTTTAAAATATTGATTATTTTATTTTAAGCTCTTTCTTAAAACCATTATGAGGAGGAAAATGTTTCTAAACTTTGAGAATTCTTAGATAAACTTCCTTCTTTTTGTAAAGGCTAGGTTGAACTGAGAAACCCTTTGTGAAAACGTTTTGAAGATTCACCCGTATGGAAACCTTGTCCAAAAACACTTTCTTTAGGTTGTGAAGCTTTTGAAAACATTGAATGTCATTTTGCGAGTAAGAGAATCAAAACTTCAATTTTAAAGCATTTATGAAGTCATTCAACTCATGATATTCTTTTTTACAGAACGAATTTCTTGAGATGCCAATTTTGATTCCAATATGCAATTTCGTTTTAAAGCTGATCTTTTTCATCTTTAGGCAAAGACTGTGTAGTGAATGGTTTTGACAAACTCTTTTGCACATCAACTTTGGGAGTAAACCATGATTGAAATTTGAGGGTTTTTCAGTGGTGTTTTCCAAACTTGATTGTTTATCAAACTTAGTTTGCATAGATTTCCTTTCTGATTTTCCAATTTGAGTTTAATGATTAATTTCTTTCAAAAATTGATCCTTTTGAGCTTTAGAATCATCAACCTTACGAGCCAATTGTCGTTCAAGAACAACTTTTGTTTTTTCAAGTTTTTCAAAATACTCTATAATTTAGTGTTCTGTTTGACAATTAAGTTTGACCTATTAATATCGTTTGGGTTTGTTGGTTAAAACCTTTTCAGCTCTGAAAAACTTTGTTACGAAACTAACATTTGCGCATTATCACAAAACATTTCCCCGATTCCATGTTATGTTAAGAATATCCAAACTGCTTCTTTTTGAAAAATGTAATTTTTTCAAGATGTTTTTGACTAGTGTTTAGCAAATGAAAAAATATGAGACTTCAATTTTTTGCCTCGTTTTGTGTACATTTGAGTTTTGTTTGGACCCGCGACTTATGATTGAATAAACAAGTTTTTGTTAAGTCAACTTCAAATGTTCATTCTCCTTAATTAATGACGCCACACGATATTCCAACTCAATGTTTCTCGTTTCAATCTCATCAAAATCGTCCTTAACTTTGGTTTCATCACATTGATGTGTCTCAACTTTTGACCTTGGAACCGACTCAAACAAATCTTTATAAGTCTGTTTCAAATGAGTATTTTTGGTGTTGTAATGATGCCATAAAATTCTCATTTTCTTTTTGCACTGTTTTCAAAGAATTATTTTCTCGAGACTTGTGTTGAAGTGCGATTTCAAAAGCAATACTCTTTGCCTCAGATTTTGACAAATCTTTTCAATTCAAACAATTCTTTTGAAATTCTTGTTTGACTTCAAATGCATCATTACAAGCCGTATCACTGTTTTACTCTCATTTGAAACATCTTTTGACTCTTTTGAAATTCTTTTCAATTTCATCATGTAAATCCTTATTCCTTATTTTCACACAAGAGTTATGACAAGGATCTTGATATCTTCAGTTATAGTTGCTTCTAAAAGTTGATCTTTTCAACAATAATTTTGATTCTCTATTTTTATTAAGTAGACATCATTTGCTAAAGCTTCTTTCATTTCTTTTAATTATCCCTTTGAAATAGATTCTGAAAGTCATCAAAGTTAAAAAATGTAAGTCATTAAGAAGTGGTGCGTGACTTTCTCGACAAAAATCAATTTCGTTCTATCTCTGCTTTGAGTGTTAAAAATGCTTTCCTTTTTACTTTAACTTGTTATAGGTTATTAACAGAGACAACTTTTCAAATCCAACTTTTATATTGAATAATTCGTTGATCAAAGGTAATCAATCGGCATTACTTTTTGTTTCCTCGCAATTCTTAAAATAATCTTTAACATGGATTAGGAAGAAGATGAACAAATATGTTTTGCACCGCAGAAAGTCTTTTTGGGGGAACAAAGTCTTTATAAAGTTTGTTCAACTTTTCGTAGTCGATTGGTTGAATCTTTAACTCTTGAACTTTTTCATCTTTTTGAAACTTATTCATTTTTAATTGACTCTTTTCAGCATCCTCAAGAGGTTTCTCGAATAAAACAATGCGTTGATTCATTTTTAATCACAAAGTTCAGAAGCATGATACAACTTAGGAATTTTAGCATAAGCTTGTGAAAGAACACAAGGACCTTTACAAGTCCTTAAAAGCTTTTTGTTCACTTGTAAGCAACCGAAGTGTGTCAGTTGATCTGCCCATTTTACAAACAACATTTTCAAGATCTTTGATTTTATCTTGTAACTGAATAATATCATTAAGATATTTTTCCTCTTTGTCACGTTGTGTTTGTTTGAAAATCGTTTGTGTCTTTTGAAGTAATTGAACTATTTCCTCGTTTGATCCCATTTTCTCTATTTATCACAACGAACCCAAAAAATTTCGACACGGACTCAAAAATTTAATCCAAATTATCACTTAAACCAAATCACGCACAAACTTTCAGATCCACACAAACTATCAATTCCACACAATCAATCGTTCACATATATAACAGTTTCTCCAATAGAATCTCAATTGAAAAGGAATCAAGATTACGATAAAACCGTAATTGATCAATTTCAATTGATTATAATTTTTTTTTTAATTTCAAATTCGGAAATAAACTCATATCTGAATGAGATTTAGTCCCAAAACGCGTTTTCAAAAACGTGTTAAGTGAAAAAGAGTTTGACCATTGACCAAAAAATTACTGAATTTGACTTCCGAGTTGACTCGAGGGGTTTAGACTATTGATCAAAAAAATTACTAATTTAAATTCGAATTTGACTCCGAATTTGACTCGAGTTGATATTGACAAAAAAATTACTGAATTTGACTTCCGAATTTGACTTCCGAGTTTGACTATTGGCCAAAAAAATTTGGAATTTGACTTCCGAATTTGATTTTCGAATTTGAACTTCGTGTTTGACCAGAAGTACAAACTTGACAAGATGTAACAAACTTTGACAGGTTGTTAACAAATTGACCAGATGAACAAACTATGAACAAGAGTAACAAAACTTTACTGAATTTGACCCCCCCCCCGGCAAACTTCCGATTTTGACTAGTTGACTAATCGAGTCTTGACCATTTCTAACAAACTTGGACTAGGTGTAAACAAACTTTCGATACGCGTTTGAACAGTTCTACTAATTTGCACAGGTGTACAAACTTACTAGATCGACCAATCTGTGTTCCTACTGAGTTGCTACCCCAGGCACGGTAGGTACGCGTCGAGAGCCATCTTTGTCGTTATAGCTTAGCTACGCGTGTTAGTTCAGACACCTAGATGTAAGGATCTGTCATATAGCATACGCGAATGAGATTGTAGAGAATATGTGAGATAGAAAAGTATCGATACCTAAAAACATGTATGATGGTTCCTAACTCCCTCTAACGCTCCTACACAAACATATAGCTAATAATCGCTAAGGCACTAACTTGTGCCATCACCCGATTCCTTTCGATAAACACCGTAAGCACATCACATTCGGCTTGACACAATATATGACCAAATAGAGTGTTTGGTAACAAGGTTTATGGTGATGATCTTAAGAGAATTTGGTGTGAATCCTATAAGAATCAAAGTGAAAAGTATTTAGATTCTGGAAATGGATGGTATGTGGTCTTGATTTGGTGTTAGAACTGGGAAATTTATCGATATGGTGGTGGTTTATGGTGGTTACATGGTGGTAAGTGGCGGATTAAAGGGGTGTTTGGATCATTAGATCCAAGGATCCTCACCACTCATTCCTCCTCTTCAATGGCTCTAATGAATGTGTGTGTGTAAGATATAAGATTGTATGAGAGATATATAAAATGGGAGAGCCAAGAAGGGTATTTATAGGTTGTTCGGGGGTTAAAGTGCGTCACACAAACTTATTTGTGTCCATTACTGGTTGTTGATTCACTTAGAATTATTGCTTTAATTCTCTTAAATTCGATGAAAAGTGCGCCACACATTTTTGGATGTGCGGCGTACTTGGAATTTCAGCACTTGGCCTTTTTCAAAGTTGTAGATAATTGAATTCTCTTTGCGTGGCCACCAGAATCGCGTCAAACGGAGTTCGTATGACCGAGTTATGACCAAAACAGTGAACAGGTGTCGGGAGATCTTTATCTTCAGTTATTTTTTCGTTTAAGCTTCAAATCTTTGTGTATTCTACCATTTTCTTCCACGAAGCATCCCAAGAACCTACAATGACAATATACTCTATTTTATACCAAAAGTTCTTATAATTAACCAATATATATATATATATATATATATATATATATATATATATATATATAATCACTGATAACGCATATAAAAACATGTGTAATTTGAGAGTTATCAAATACCTCCACACTTAAATCTTTGCTTGCCCTCAAGCAAATCTAAGAAAATAAATTTTATAAGCAAGGTCCTATGTGACAAGACAAGGAATTATATATATATATATATATATATATATATATATATATATATATATATATATATATATATATAAATTTTGATATTTTTCTATTCGTAAAAAATTTATTGGGTGTGAAATTTTCGAAAATATTTTTGGTTTTTGTAACAAATAAGTGCAAAAGGCGCAAGCACCCCCCACACTTAAGGGTTTGCTTGTCCTCAAGCAAAATAAGGAAAAATAATAAGCTTTACAAAACAAACATAGAATTATGAAAAATATTTTTGGATTTTTAATATGTGAAAACAGAGATGTTTGACAATACCCAATGATCTTCAAGCTGTAATAACATGACTAAGCACCTCACGAATAAGGAAAAGTATAATTCACTCAAACACTCATATGTGATGTAATAGAGGGTAAAAGGGAAATCACACTCAATTGCTCAGACATGATTCATTAAGTTACCATAGGCTTGTACAAGAAACAAAACTGCACCGACATGGCGTAAGCACCAGGTATAATTATCAAAAGAGGACTTTTATTCGGGTTGTAATGTACAGGCTAAGGGTTTATAAGGGTGTGGATAAGGCATGGGAAATATATACTGGAATTGGTTTTATAATATACATGTCGACAAGTCCAAGAAACCCATGTTGCTAGTTACGACAATCCACAAACCTGTGAGATAATCGAACATCTCAATCCTTGAACTCTTACAAATGATATAACGATACGCCTCACATCAACTTTTATTCATACTTCACTTTTTTCACAAGAACTAACAATTCCCCCACACTTATTATAAGCATACACCATAAAAAATACGAAACACGAAGCTGCGCATCTTCATCTTCGTCAAAATGGTACATCACTCATAACAAAGTGCGAACAAACTATGAGCAAAAATCAACCAATCATACCAAGCAACTAGCAACCAATCATAGGGACTTTCGACAAGGGGTAAGGCTCGGCTAAAAGTTATATATTTTTGTACTTTTTTTAGTGGATGAGAAAGATGAATAGAATGGCTCTGTGGTTAAACTAGGGGTATCTAGCACTAAAGATGAGTGCTAACAAACGGGTTTTATTTGGGTGGTTAGCTAATCAGTGTAATTAGCTAAAAGAATAAATAATATGTGAAATGGAATGGCTATTTGAGTAAATCCTAAGTTGCCTTTTTATCACATAAAAATACCTATATCATGTAAACGTGATCTCACTGCGGTCTCGAAATGATTTCAAGCACAAGTTCTAGAATCAATAAATCACCGGCACATTCATAATCAAAGGAATCAAGAATAAAATTCGTATGCTATATACAGGCTCAAAATCCTCACATATTTACTGGAATGGTTATAAATGCGCAAGTAATGTTATCAATCCCGAGTCGGATCTGCTTTATCAATCGGGACACATCTTTGACTTCAAAACTTTATTTATTTACTACGTTTTTATTCTAATATATTAACCTACGTGGCAAAAAATTAAAAACAAGAACAGATTTTTAGATTACCGAGGGCGAACAAAAGTTACAAATTAATAATGAGTCTGATTTTTCAATTCATTTTCCCCCCACACTTAAGTTGAGCATTATGCGTAATCAGAAAATAACTTAAAAGTAGGACAAACGGAAAAAATAAATATAAGAGAAACGAGACTTCCTGGGCTCATAAGTGCTCATTTGAATTCTGAAATATACGGCGTGAAACAGAACGCCAAGCATGTGTATTCTACCACATGTAATATTTCGATCAGAATATATATTACCCCACGTGTAAAATGCGAACCACCAATCCAAGCTCTACTTATTTATTTAATCTGAAAAATAAACACAACTACGAGGAAGCGTAAAATTCTAAAGCGTACTTTCGTAGGCATCACGATTGCATTTAGCGTATGCAACAAGCCTTTAAACCCATCGGTGACCCGAGTGGACGAGTTATAGTCTCGTGAGAGTTTCCAGCGAACACACCCACAAAGTTCAAAACATTTTTTTATATTTTTTTTATTTTTTTCGTTTAAATTTTTTTATTTATTTAGTAAAACAAGCACGCATAAAACATTACGAAAGGAAAAATAGAATAGAAAGGAAAATATAATTACTAGTAGTATTCAAACATTCATAACACATACGAAAGAAAAAACAAAGGCAAAAATAAAATCTTTTTGGATTTTTAGTTTTTTTAATGAGTTTTGGTTTAAAGACAAATACATATTAAGCACATAATAATTATTTATGGTATGAAAACTTATAACTACAAAGAAAATATTAAAACAAATATTTTTGGGTTTTAAATATTTTTATATTTTTAGCACACAATAATTATATAAGGTAAAAAAATTATATATATATTTTAAATTTTATATTTATATTACTTTATT
>BQNB010028170.1:9051-56921 GCA_026074375.1 Tanacetum coccineum | reverse complement strand
CTCTTTGGATTCTGTCCCAATGCTTTCTGTGTTAACCAAACTGGCATCCACTGCTTTTCCCGTATCAACCTTATCCTCTCGTTTATGCTGTGCTCTTTCATCAATCGACTTCTTAACAGATTCCATGTGTTGGATCAGTGTGTCACGGAATTCTGGAATTTCGAGTCGAGTGTATTGTAGGAATTTGTTGCGTATCATGTCAACATATTCATCATCCAAATAAATCCGTGACTTAATGAACATCTGAAACTGTGTCTCGAGTACTTTAAAAGAAGCTATGGATCCAATCTCTTGAAATTCTTCTTTGTCAAGTTGCTTTTCTAATTGATCCATGTTTAGGAACATTGTGCCTATAAAAGTTTCAACATCTTGACCAAAGAGTGTTGCAAATGCACGTTTGAATCCAGACTCGATTCGAGTTCCTTTTAAGTTGTCGTGTGAAAGATGCTTGAGGTGTGAATGAAGTTTTCGAAAAGATACCATGCAACTCTTTTTTGCTTTGTCTTGAATTTGTTGCATTTGTTGTTCTTCCGAATTAGAACACGAAGATAAAGTATCTTTCGTTTCCATTTTACCGTGAATTGAAGTGAAAATGATTTGTAGGATCTTAAGCAGGTAAAGTGATTGTTGTTGTGGATTGAGTACAATTAATGTTCACGGGATTTTACAATTCTTGATTTAAACCGAGAGAAGAATCGTATCTTTCACGGGATTTTACAAAATCAAGAAAAAACCGTGAATGATTTGATTTGGAATCAGCGAAAATTCCAAAAAAAACTGAAAAATGTCAATAAATCATGGAAAACGATGTTTTTGGGCTTCGAAAAATCCTTAACCAGCTAAAGGGTGGTTACAGCGTGATCCGTCTCGTTTTTCTCTTCGATTTGAGAGGTCACGGGCCTAAAACGGACTTACGGATCAAAAGTTATGGCTGTTTTACTGAAACCCTTTTCGTCACACAAATTTTCAAAAAAATTCGTTCGGTCCAAAAAAAATTTCTCGTTCGATCGCTCGTTCGATCACGCTCGTTCGATCACGCTCGTTCGATCACGCTCGTTCGATCACGCTCGTTCGATCACGCTCGTTCGATCACGTTCGTTCGATCACGCTGGTTCGATCACACTCGTTCGATCAACTCTAGTTCGATCAACTTCATTCGATCCTTGAAGAAGATCCGTTCGATCAAGACAGAAAAAAATCCACTGTTCGATCACACGAGAAATGTCACTAGTTCGATCCTCAAATGTTGAGACTCGTTCGATGATCTTGTTCGATCAACAAAGAAAGCTACTAGTTCGATGGTCTTGTTCGAATGGTGCTTGTTCGATGATGCTTGTTCGAATGATGCTTGTTCGAATGATGCTTGTTCGATCAACAAGAATGACACTCGTTCGATCCAAACTATAAAACACTCGTTCGAACCACGCGCTAGAACACTCGTTCGTCCAAAACTAAGATGAAAGCTCGTTCGATTGAGACACCCGAACTCGAATTTTTCGGTCCTTGGGATTTCATAGCCGCTCGAAATAACCACGATTAAAAGTAAAATTACAACACTAAATCGAACCACTTTGCTTACAATAAAAACAAAACCTCGAAACCAAAACAAACAAAACTAACAAGAAACAACCACTAAAACTAACAATAACTAATCCACCCGTGGCGATGATTACAAATGTCGAAAACCCAATAAATTCACTTTCACTTCATTATTGAAACACAAGTAAAAATATGATGAGATAAGAAGAAGTTTAGAGAGAAGTTAGAGAGAGAAAGGTAGAGAGAAGAAAAAGATTGGAAGATTACTTGCAAAATTACCAATGAGCATTAACAAGAACCATCCCCCTCTCCATACTTGGTGAGGTGGTATTTATAGTTAATTCCAGAGGCTTTCATTTACCTTGTATTTCTACGGGACGGGGCTCGGGAATTACTTGGGCTTTCAGCCCGATACACTGGCGACGGTTAGATCACATTTAAGAGCCCGTTTACCCGTGTAGCCTATTACAACGTATTTGTTTTAGTAACCGAGACTAATATATTTTTTTTTTTTTTTTTTTTTTTTTTTTTTTTTTTTTTTTTTTTTTTTTTTTTTTTTTTTTTTTTTTTTTTTTTTTTTGTTATGGAACGAATTCATTGTTCGAACTCAATTTTTTGAGGCTATCTAAATACTTTAGCTTTTTTAATAAAGAGTTGATTACAAACGGTGAAAATTGAAATTACATAAGCTAAAACATTACTTGAAAGAAAATTACAAGTTAAAAGCTAATAAAAAAAACTACTCCTAGATTAAGCTAGATATCTTGTAAGTGAAGATGGTCCCGTATTTATAGCCAGAGAAGGAAACTTCTAGGCCCCTTTACACGCTCCTTTATCCTTGATCTTCACCCTTCATTTGTTTCCAATCATTGGATCCTATCTTTCATCCGTTGGATTGATGTGTGAGCACGCGGATTGCCAGCGTGGCAATCCCATAAGTTGGGAGCTGTGTGCTTCTTTAACAAAGGATTTAGTGTAAAATCCTGCTCTTTGTGTGTTAGTTATCATCCAACGTGTCATTCCCCTTGTTAATTCTAGCCAATGAGAGCACTTGATGACGTTTTGCTCTGCCAACACAATGCTTAGTACTCGAATCTTTTAGCCACGTAGTCAATTGGAATTTACCCTTTGTTTTTTATGCAGGGTAAAACGAGAGAGATGATGAATAGTAAAAACCGCTTTTCCCGCGCTCTTTTCTTTTCTTTTTATATCATTGTTTGACCCAGGGTGAAGGGTTTGACTTGGGCCCGGGTTTTATAATAAAGGATTGGGCCTGGTGATTTATTTGGGCTCAGGATTGTTAAAGGGATTTAAGGGTTTTGTTTATAAAGGGTTAACGACCGTTAGCCTTTATAATAAGAAGACTAACGGTGTTAGGGTTTTAAGGACTTTTGGTGAAAGTTATTTAACATTAAGGGTATTTTGGGTATTTTGAGGGTTTTGGCCTTTTGTCTTTTGTGAGTTGACCATTGCTGACCAAGGGTTGACTTTTGATCTTTTTGCTATCAAACTCCCAGCTCTTGTGCACTCTTTCCATTCTTGTGTTCGTGTTTGCCCGGTTTTGACCATTTTCTTGTGATTTTTGCAATACCCGTACCTACACATTCACAAACAACAAAATACACAAATACAAGCATATTTTTGCACATTTTGATCATTTAAGGGCCATTTTTGGTATAATAAAGATATGTGATTTCTCACTTTTCACAATTTCCCGAACTAAGTGATTGTCTCGTGTACTCCGTTATTATTATATGCCTAAACAAAACCTTAAACTTCCCAAACTAAATCTTTGGAAACTAGTAAAGACTTTTGTGGGGAGAGTTAAGAAATCACAAGCTTTAAAACACCATATTTTCCCATTTTTTAAATCTTTTCCATATTTTTTTTAACAACTACCTAGAATATTCTGACTTTCGTTATTTCCATAACTGTTAGGGATCATAGAACAAGATGCATTTCGATCCGAGAATGCCCCAAAAAGGATAAATTCATCGTCCCTGACTTTTCACTTGCTCCAAACCAAGCTTAAAACGAAATCACCACTAAATATCAGTTAAGATGCTAACACTACTCATATTTGCAACTTGTGAACTTTTCACTCCCGACAATTATTATATCTTAGGTGAATGTGCTATTTTGAATTTCAACCATGGATCAACGCTTTTTTCATATTCTTTGTTTTCACGTTCCACCGTGATTAATGAGTTTGAAGGCGAGATCATCCCATGTAGCGACTTTCGTCTCGGCACATCCCAACCTTGCGGCTAAGTGACCAGGCTTTTGACACCCCACAGAGACTAGTATCGGGACTCACGGAACTTAGGTTTCAAAAACTCTCAAGTTTCCCGTATATACATAGCTTATTTGAAAACTTAAAATAAAATAGTCAAAGTTCAAAATCATATTTGAATTTAACAAAAAGAGATCTATTTATTAATTTAAACTTAAACATAACATTTATGCAATTGTAACCCTCGACCTTTTAGAAGACTGCAACATCGGTTGTGAGCCGGCAAGATGCAGCAAACTTTTATCAGTCTCGGATTTTTATTCTTACTATGTGCTTTCTTTAGAAGACTACCACATCGGTTGTGAGCCGGCAAGAGGTAGTAAACTTTTATCAGCCCACAGTTTTTATTATTATTATATTTTTTTATTTTTTCATCATTTTTTTTATCATTTCATTTTTTTTATATATAAGACTTCTTTTTGAAAAATTCAAGTATAAGATTGAACTAAGACTAAATTTTTTGCTATATATTACATAAAAATTGTTGATTTAAGTTTAATCTCCAAAAACAGCACGTATTATTAATCCGGTTTAATGGGAGAAATAGCCACAAATTACATACATTGGGAGCTCTTAAGTTTCTTTCTAATCCTTGTTTAGCACCCACATATACTTTACTCTATCATTTTCGTCATCCGAATTTCCGCGAACACTTAGCCTAAAAGTTAAGGAACAAGCTAGAGCTTAACACGCTCGATCGGGTCAAAATTTATTCTTATTCTACCCTGTAGGAAAGTCAAAATTATGACAAAACACTTATTTTATTTTTGAATTTTTTAAAATTTTGGCGGG
Source organism: Tanacetum coccineum (assembly GCA_026074375.1). Classification (NCBI taxonomy): domain Eukaryota; kingdom Viridiplantae; phylum Streptophyta; class Magnoliopsida; order Asterales; family Asteraceae; genus Tanacetum; species Tanacetum coccineum. The sequence continues at coordinate 52,297 of BQNB010028170.1, read as the reverse complement.
AAAACGGGGTACGTGAGAACAACGGGCAAAAGTAGGTTAGATATATCGAAGATATAATACCCCAACTAAATTATCATTGTTCCTCATTGTTTCCTAGCCCCTAAGACTTAAAAACCTCATACTAAGAACTCAAAAGTCGAATGCATAATCTAAGCATGGAGAAAGTATCACAAAATCTCAAAACGTTATCAAAGTATGCTTACCAAGTATAATTGTTAGACGATAATAATCTTTAGGATATCGGATTTCCCCAAACTAATGGCAAGCAAAGGCTAGGAAGCTCGAGTGGACCGGGACAAAACACCGAACACGAGAGTCTTCAGAAAATTTTGGTTCAATCCTGCAATCAATCATAAGCACAAACAACGAGAATCGGAAGAGTACAAGTCCCCTCACATCATAATAGAAATAAGAAAGAAGATAGAAGGATAAGCATGGGGTGCCTCCCACGAAGCGCTTTATTTTTGGTAACCGAGTCACATAGCTTGACTCGATCCCCGAATTTATTCGTCCTTGGAGAAAGTTTGGAGATCCTGGACTACCTTGGGTGGTAAGTCCTCTCCGAAGTAATGCTTCACACGATGACCATTCACCTTAAAGTTCGGACCATCGGGTTGAGATAACTCGATGGTTCCGTATGGAAAAACTTTGGTGATGGTGAAAGGTCCTGACCAACGAGTTTTAAGCTTTCCCGAAAATATCTTTAGACGAGAGTTGAAGAGTAAAACTCGATCACCAACATTAAAAATGCGGTTTTTGATCTTTGAGTCATGAAGCTTCTTCGTCCTCTCTTTATATATCAAATAATTCTCGTAAGCTTGATCACGAAGCTCATTAAGTTCATTAAGTTGAAGCTTCCGGTGATCACCCGCGGTTTTAAGATCGAAATTAGCATGTTTCAAAGCCCAATATGCTTTATGCTCTAACTCGATAGGTAAATGGCAAGACTTTCCGTACACTAACTTGTAAGGCGTACAACCAATCGGTGTCTTAAAAGCAGTACGGAATGCCCATAAAGCGTCATCTAGTTTGTCGGACCACGAGGCACGGTTTTCTTCAACCGTCCTTTCAAGAATACGTTTTAAGCCACGATTGGACACCTCCACTTGACCGCTCGTTTAAGGGTGATAAACGGTAACAAGACGACGAGTGGACCCCTTTACTTAGACTTACTTTAGCTACTGATCATACATAATGGGTCACCACGATCGGCTTTAAAAGCTCTAGGTGTTCGAAAAGGGCAAAAGGGACTTCAAAAACTTTTACTACAACTCTGCATCATTTGTGGGGAGCGCCTTTGCTTTCAACCCATTTCGAAAGTAGTCGACGGCAATGAGGTGTATTTTTTCCATGTGGGAGACGGAAATGGTCCATAAGATTCGTACCCCATACATCGAAGATTTCACAAACTTGAATAGCGTTTTGAGGCATCTCATCTCGTTGTGAAATTTTTGCCCTTGTTTTGACACATATCATAGATTTTTCATCGTATGGGAATCTCGATATATGGTAGGCCAAAAGAATCCGGCATCAAATACTTTTTTAGCGGTGAGATTGGCACTATGATGGCCCCCGGTGGGTCTTTCATGACAAGCTTTGAGGATATCATTAGCTTCTTGCCCATGTACACACCGTCGAATGATTTGATCCGCACAAATACGAAAAAGATAAGGATCGTCCCAGAAATAATGTTTAACGTCCTTGAAAAATTTCTTCTTTTGTTGAGTCGTCATTCCTTTGATGATAAAATTCCCCGCATGGTAATTTGCATAGTCCGCAAACCATGGGGTACTTCCATTTGATATAACTCCAAGAGTCTCTAAAGGAAAATTTTCATTTATGTCTTTATTTTCTAACACATCCTTATGAGGATTCTCAAGTCTAGATAAATAATCTACCGCGAGGTTCTCACTTCCTTTTTTATCACGAATGGTGATATCAAATTCTTGTAGGAGAAGAACCCACCAGAGCAACCTCGGCTTGGCGTCTTGTTTGTTCATAGGGTACTTTAAAGCCAAGTGATCCGTATACACTATGCTTTTAGATAAGACAAGATATGGCCAAAACTTTTCAAAAGCATACACAACGGCAAGCATTTCCTTTTCCGTGGTAGTGTAATGAATTTGAGCTTCTGTCATTGTCTTACTAGCATAATGTATAGGCTGAAAGTGCTTCATCTTTCGTTGTCCTAAAACCGCACCAATTCCCGAAATCACTTGCATCACACATGTGTTCGAAAGGTAGGTTCCAATCCGGGACAACTGTCATACCCCACCAAGGCGGAAACACGAGGCGTAACATCATAGATATCATCACAACACAATGGTGTCTACTATAGAGAAATCTAAATGAAAGAAATAATTAAATGGACACTATGTGTCATGACAATACCCAACACAAGATAGAGGAGTCTTGCATTACTAAAGTAATGTCATACACGAAACAAAATGATCCAAATACTAACAATCTCCAACAAACAAGTATCAAGCAAAACAAATGAAAAGACCAGAAAAGACAACTCCACAAGCAATGCCTAAGGTCTCTTTAGCCACTTTTCCTAGCATCCTTCTTATCATCACAATACTCACCTGAAAATGATGCTTAAAAACGTCAACATAAAGTTGGTGAGAGTCATAGGTTTAAGATACGATGTAAATCCAATTAAATCATTATTGTGATAAATGAAAACACTGCATGACAATAAATGAACTACTTATATAGCTATCAATGATAAACCAAATCAATCCAATCCCAAAACCAATTCCATTCACACGATTACGAGAGTCTCTATCGCAGAACTACTCCAATGATCACTAGCCATGGAGCATACACAAATCCACTCCAATTGATCACTAGCCATGGATGATACCATAAAACCTACTCCAATTGATCAATAAAGCATGGAGAGTTATCACATCACTAAACATGTAGCACATAACATATTAATATCACACATATATGTCCAATGCATATCACTTTAAACACATTATCACAGTAATCAAAACATTTCCATACTAGCATCATTTCTTCCAAGTTTAAAACGAAGTAAAAGTGGTTATGAAACTCACCTGATGCTTAGCTTCCCAAAATAATCCAACAAATTGCTTCAAAATACTTCACGGATAATCTAAAAAATTAAGCCACATAAGCTACAATCCACATTAGGCATTCAACCCAATATTATGACCTCACTAGGATGGATATCTAAGCTTATCTACCATTGTCTTTCTGGTTTTAACCCTTTTCCAACTTCGCATATGCCATTTACACTTCACATGATTCATTTAACTTTCTGGTTTTGCCGCAGAATTTTATACTCATTACGTGTCCTAAACGCACCACTTACAACACTTATATAATTGAAACCAAAAGCACTATGTCATATTTGTCTTATGAACCTCCATAGCTTCCCAAATCCATTACCTTTTACAAATACCTTTAAAATTCATTAACCAAAGTGTCCAGAATTCGTCCTGAATCTGACCTTCTAAAAGTATGACACTAGATGACCACCTTATACTATCATTATATGCTTAGAAAAATTCAGGGTCACACACAATATATGAACTAACTTCTACGTGATTTAGAGCTTTAAATAGATGTCTAAGTATTTTTAGAAAATCAAAACCAGAACTAAAATTCGTCACAGTTTTACACACTGATTTTGTAATGACCTTTTGACCCACTTCCTGACCATTAAAACTCATGAGGCCAACGTTTCTGGAAAGTATACTCTCTGAGGTTATCTCCAATATGTTGTAAATTGTTTATTTGATCTTTTATGAATGAGTTATGACCTCTACAAGACTGACCAAAATTCTGCAGTGAATTAAAAACTGACTATATCTAAAGATCAAAGCTATAACCGACTAACCCAATCGTGTAATTATCAAAACGACATGATCAAAAATGATCTATTAATCATAATACTTTTCAGAAACATAAAAACCCTAATTTGTAAACCCTAATTTAGAACCCTAATCCATCATGTTTAGATTACTAGAATTAAAAATAATAACTAGAATTTACAAGGAATTGGAAAAATACCTTAGCAAAGAACCCTAACTTTTTTCCTCTCTTTTTTTCCTTCTCTGATCGGTCGACTGAAACAAGGGGTGTGGGTTTGGGATTTTTTTTTATTTTCTTTTATTAATTAATTAATTATATTTATACCTTAAGTTTTATAAAAACCTAAGATAATTTGTTAAACCATTTTGCTTGAAAACTACATTCTAAAAAAAACTTTTCATTTTCAAGTTCACTTTTTAAAAATAGAAAGTCTTCCAAAAACTCTCATATTTTAACAAACTCATTTCTTTCACAATTGACACACTTCTCATTCTAATCCATCACCTAGAGATTCACGTATTAACCAAACCAATTCTCTCCATCAAATAACTCATTTCACTTAACTTAACCTCTAAACCTAAACTTGTCTTAAATTACTAAGACAAAAATACGTATACGTATAATTACTTACACAATTAACGCGAAACAGCTTCAATTACCGAAATCATTTCCTTGTCACCAAAAGTGAACGAAATGAACTTCATAAAATTCAACACAAAATCTAATCCCAATGAGACGATCATGCTCAATAGATTGATTATCAAATCTCACTTATCCCACATAAACACATATAAACACGTATAACACATAACCATACATTGCAACAGATACATTTAGGTCAACACTACGGTTTGACCAACCTGCTCAAGTCATAGTTGTCATAATTTGATCAAAGATTGTGATCTTTATGCCAAAAAGAGTCCAGAACCTAAGCTGAAAAACTGTGGTCAATACTGGTCAAAGGGTGGTCAAACCAATATGGGATAATGCTAAAAGGGTAAATCACAAAAAAAATTCAAATAAATTGAAATACCCTCAAGCAAGAAGGACTTTTGTCCCATCAGGAGTACTAACCAGGATAGGTTTGGTTAATCTTGTTAGGCCAAATGGGAAAAGATCAGTACATACTGTTAGTACTGCTAAACCTATTAGTACTGCTAGGCCTATTAGTACTGCTAGGTCTGTTAGTACTGCTAGGCTATTTTCCCTAAAAATAGCACAAACTGGTAGTGCTATTAGACCAATTTACCCAAGAATGGACAATGTAAGACCAAGAGCCTCATACACCAATCAAGAGTGTTAGGAATTATATTTGAGTTGATAAGACAAAACACGAATGAAACAAGATGTTAAAACTTCTGGGGTTAAAAATATGACTACTGCTGGGACAAGAGCAGTAGTTAATACTGGTAAGGGTAAGATGGATAATGCTCTTAAGAAGTCAAGGTGGGTTTGGAGGCCTAAGGGAAATTACATGGATCATGAGTCCAAAGAAAAAGGATCTTTCATACTCAAGAAGTTTGAGTATGTTGACCCAAAAGGGATATCCAAGTCTGTGGTGACTTGGGTCCCTAAGAGATACTGATTTCTCTTACTTTTTGTGCAGGGCAATCCAGAGATCTGTTTACAGGATCATGCAGTGGTGGATAGTGGTTGCTCTAGCCATATGACTGGCAACAAAGCTTATCTTTCAGATTATGAAGATTACAATGGAGGCTTTGTGGCTTTTGGAAGTGATCCCAAAGGAGGTAAAATAACAGGTAAAGGTAAAATCAGAACTGCTAATTTAGACTTTGATGATGTCTATTTTGTAGATGAACTTAAGTTTAACCTTTTCTCTGTCTCACAAATGTGTGACAAGAAAAACAATGTCCTCTTTACTGACACTGAATGCCTTATTTTGTCTCCTAGCTTTAAGCTTCTTGATGAAAATCAAGTTATACTTAGAGCTCCTAGACAAAATGGTGTGTACAGTTTAGATTTAAAGAACATTATTCCTTCTGGAGGTATAACTTGTTTATATGCAAATGCAACAACAGATGAGTCTAAATTGTGGCACATGAGATTAGGTCATGTGAATTTCAAAAATATAAACAAACTTGTTAAGGGACACCTAGTTAGAGGCCTACCTTCCAAAGTTTTTGTGAATGACCACACTTGTGTTGCCTGTAAGAAGGGTAAGCAACATAAGGCCTCATGTAAGGCCAATTTAGAAAGAACCATCAGAAAGCCCTTAGAATTACTTCATATGGACTTATTTGGACCTGTCTCAGTAGAAAGTATTGATAAGAAAAAGTAATGTTTGGTTCTGACTGATGATTTCAGCAGATTTAGTTGGGTATTTTCTTAGCTACTAAGGATGAAACAAATGAGATCCTTTATAAATTTATCATAGGCTTAGAAAACCAATTGAACCATAAAGTTAAAATCATTATAAGTGATCATGGGACAGAATTTAAGAACCACGCTATAAATGAATTCTATGCTAAGAAAGGGATAAAAGGGAGTTTAGTGTGGCTAGAACTCCACGGTAAAATGGTGTTGCAGAAAGAAAAAATAGGACCCTAATTGAGGCTGCTAGAACTATGCTAGCAGACTCACTTTTACCCATACATTGATTTCTTTGAATACCAACCAAATGTGGCAGGAAGTGGTCCTAATTGGATGTTTGATCTTGATTTTCTAACAAATACAATGAACTATATTCCTGTTAGTGTAGAAAATCAGGTGAATGTGGATGTAGGTACACAAGCACATTCTGTTACAGGTTCATCAAAAAAAGATAAGGAACCTACTCAGGAATATATATTGCTTCCACTACACCCTCATAGGCCAAGGATTTTAGTAGAAGATGTTGTTCAAGCTGCACAAGAAAAACCTTCTGAAAATTTTCCTAAAGACAAAGACATACAGGATTCAGAAGATGTTGCTAAAAAAAGAACAACATATGTTGACAGAAGCTGACCAAGCCTTGCAAGATGATCTTGAGAGGATGTTTGCTCAAGAAATTGCTGCTAAAGCTATGGATGATGCTACAAGACAAGCTTTTGAAGAAGAAAAGAAGAGGGCACCTCAGGTTACCAGTATTAACAAACTTAATGCTGGTAGGCCATCTGTTAGTGCTTCCAATTCACCATTGGTTAGTACTGCTAACACACCATATGCTAGTGCTACTAGTACTCCCACTGGTGCAAATACTGGTGGATCATCATTTGTCTATATTAGAGGACAAATACTTATTGATGCATCTACTCTCCCCAATGCTGATTTACCCATTGATCCTAATATGCCTGACTTAGAAGATGATTCTAATGTATTTCTAAATGATGGCATATTCAGTGGCGCCTATGATGATAAAGATGTGTGTGGAGAGGCTGATTTCAACAATATAGATAACACCATTGATTTTAGTCCTATTCCCACACTCAGAGTTCATAAGGATCACCCTAAAGGTCAAATTTTAGGAGATCCTAAATCAGCAGTTTAAACATGAGGAAAGATCCAAAAGACTTCTTCAGTACAAAAAGCTTTGGTAAGCTACATCTCTAATCAGAACAGAACAAATCATAAAGACTATCAGAACTGTCTCTTAGCATGTTTTCTCTCCCAAGAAGAACCCAAGACGATATCACAAGCTTTAAAGGATGAAAGCTGGGTTGAAACAATGCAAGAAGAATTGATCCAATTCAAATTACATAAAGTTTCGATACTTGTTGAATTGCCATTTAGGAAAAAGCCAATTGGCACAAAGTGGGTCTTCAGGAATAAGAGGGATGAGAGGAGTATTGTTGTGAAAAACAAAGCAAGGCTTGTAGCACAAGGGTTTAGACAGGAGGAAGGTATAGACTATGATGAAGTTTTTGCACCTGTTGCCAGGATTGAGGCAATTAGGTTATTTTTAGCTTTTGCATCATTCATGGGATTTCCTGTCTACCAAATGGATGTTAAGAGTGCATTTCTTTATGGCACTATTGAAGAGGAGGTATACGTTCATCAACCTCCAGGATTTGTTGACCCTTCTCATCAAAACAAAGTTTATAAGGTGATCAAAGCTCTTTATGGTCTACATCAAGCTCCTAGAGCTTGGTATGAGACACTTTCTTCCTTCCTGTTGAAAAATAGTTTTAGGAGAGGTACAATAGATAAAACATTGTTTATCAAAAGGAACAAGAGTGACATTATGTTAGTCCAAGTGTATGTAGATGACATCATATTTGGCTCTACAAAGCAGTCTATGTGTACTGAGTTTGAAGATTGTATGCACAAAAGATTCCAGATGAGCTCTATGGGTGAGCTCACATTCTTTTTGGGATTACAGGTGAAACAACAACCTGATGGAATCTTTATTAGTCAAGACAAGTATGTAGCTGACATCCTTAAGAAGTTTGATTTTTGTTCCATCAAAACAGCTACTACTCCTATTGTGTCAAATAAGCCCCTGGTCAAAGATGAAGATGGTGTAGATGTAGATGTGCATGTCTACAGGTCTATGATTGGTTCCCTGATGTATTTGACTGCATCAAGGCCAGACATCATGTTTGCTGTCTGTGCCTGTGCTAGGTTTCAAGTCACTCCAAAAGCTTCACACTTAAATGCAGTAAAAAGGATTTTTAGGTACCTCAAACATCAACCCAAACTAGGGTTATGGTATCCTAGGGATTCTCCTTTTGAACTAGAAGCTTTCTCAAATAGTGATTATGGAGGAGCCAGCCTTGACAGGAAATCAACAACAGGTGGTTGTCAATTTTTTGGTAGAAGACTGATATCTTGGCAATGCAAGAAGCAGACGATTATGGCAAATTCTACTACTGAGGCAGAATATGTTGCAGCTGCTAACTGTTGTGGGCAAGTACTATAGATACAGAATCAGATGATGGATTATGGCTTTAATTTCATGAACACCAAAATCCATATTAACAACGAGAGTACCATATGTATAGTCAAGAATCACGTCTATCACTCGAGGACCAAGCACATTGAGATTTGACATCACTTTATAAGGGATTGCTATGAGAAAAGATTGATAGATGTTATCAAGATTCACACTGATGCTAATGTTGCAGACCTTCTCATCAAAGGATTTGATGTCACAAGATTTAATTTTTGGTGGTTAACATTGGAATGGTCAATCTATAGTTGCATTAGTTCAGGGGAGGAAAATCAACAGGTTACTTTGTTGTATAGTTTGTGAAATATTTTAGTTAGCAGATAGATTGAAGATGAGATGATGATTTGGGATTCATTCTATTCATTGGAATGAAGATTGAGGGCTACATATGATGTTGAGTTAGTTTGTGCTGCCAGTTTGGTTAATACTGCCAAGCCAACACTTAGTACTGCCCGGCTTGGTTAGTGCTGCTCAAAATCATTTAACGATGGAACTAATGTTTGGATTAGGTAAAAAGATGCTGCTTGGATTGGTATTAGAGGCTATAAATGGCAGTTAACAAATTTGGTGTTGTCAGGCAAATTTGATGATGTCAGGCAAATTGGCAAATTTGGTGCTGTTAGGCAAATTTGATGCTGTCAGGAAAATTTGATGCTGTCAGGAAAATTTGGTGCTGCCAGGCAAATTTGGTGCTGCTAGAGAAAATTTTATGTTGTTTGTTACCGTTACTACTGTTAGCAAGCATAACAGATTTTCCTTAATTAAATATAACCGTTGAGATATTTCCGCCAACAACTTGCTTATAGGGGTCTATGACTTGAAATTTTTTGATCTTTTCTTCTATAATACTCTTTCTTTAAGATAAAGACTCAAGTTTATTCAGTCGGTCATCTCAAACCCTAAAGCAAATCTCTATAAAATCTCAATTCCGTTTACCAATCACTCATACTCTCCCAATCGATCATATCCCACATCTTAATCCTTCTATTACAAGTTTCTATGGCAAATTTGGAGTTTGTCGATCAACATAACATGGTCGCGTGCTTAGAGAAGACAGAGGGAAACTCCAATTTTCATGAGATAGTGGACTTTCTTGCTTCCAGTTCGATTCATCATGCTCTCACTGTAAGTCCTACTATCTATACTTCCTACATTGAACAGTTTTGGAACACTGCCAGTTCCCAAACAGTCAATGATGTGAAGCAGATTAATGCTACTGTTGATAGCAAGGCAGTAGTAGTAACAGAGGCATCAATAAGAAGTTCTCTTCTTTTTAATGATGCTGATGGTACTGCTTGCCTAACAAATGAAGCTATTTTTCAAAACCTTGCATTAATGGGTTATGACGGTGATTTTAATAAACTAACTTTTCAAAAAGCTCTCTTTTCTCCTCAATGGAAGTTTTTGATACATACCATTTTACATTGTTTAAGCTTAAAATCTACCAGCTGGAATGAGTTTTCCACAAATATTGCTTCAGCTGTTATATGTCTGGCCACTAATCAAAAGTTTAACTTTTCTAAACTTATTTTTGATGGTATGTTGAGGAACTTGGATAATACTAAAAAGAAATTTCTTATGTATCCAAGGTTTTTAATGGTGTTTCTAAATAATCAAATTGAGCTTGGTGAGCCTTTTAATGATGTTTATCCTACACCAGCTCACAATCTGAAAGTTTTCACAAATATGTCTAGGAAAGGACTAAAATTTTCAGGAAAAATAACACCTCTGTTTCCCAACATGTTGACACATGCAGCAGAGGGTGAAGGTTCAAGAGAACCCACTGAACCTTAACCCACACCCTCTCCTACTCAACCTAGTACAGGAGACCAACCCCCTAAAACATCATCTAGCCATGCCACTACCCAAGACTCTAGAGACTCTTTAGAGGGAACTAATGGGAATGAAGGGGATCAGGTTCAAATACCTCATGATAGTCCTCTTTCAGGTGGTCACACATCTGACAGAGCTGAGGGTGCCCTAAACCTACAGGAATTATCTGTTTTATGTACTAACTTGTCCAACAGGGTTCTTGCCTTGGAATCTATTAAGGATGCACAAGCTGCAGAGATCAGTGCATTGAAATCTAGAATCAAGAAGTTAGAAAAGAAGTGCAAGCCAAGCATCTCACACCACAGGGCATGGTTAAAGAGTGTGAAAAGATTATCCATGAAGAAGAGATTTGGAAAGAAGGAGTCTGTATCCAAACAGGGGAGGAAAAAGTCCAAACCTGAATCAACTTTGGATGACAGTACTGTCTTTGATGATCAAGATGCAGATCATGGTATGAAGTACATGGAAACTGAGGAAGCTATGGATGAGGGGAGGCAAAGTGGTGAAACTGAGGAGGTTAAGTTGACTGATGATACAGAAGTTGTTGAAGACAAGGGCAGTGGTGATAAAGGAGGAAATGCTGAAGAACTAGTTAGTACTGCTAGACCAGAAGTTAGTACTGCTAGACCAGATATTGATGCTGCTAGGCAAGAAGATAGTGCTGTTGAGCCTAGAACTCCTCCTACAACAACAAGTATATTTGATGATGAAGATATCACCATGGCTCAAACATTGATTAAGATGAAGGAAGAAAAAGCTAAGGAAAAAGGAGTGTCAATTAAAGATGTTGATGATTCTTCAAGACCTGCAAGATCTATTCTCACATTGAAGCCACTTCCAACAATAGATCCTAAAGACAAAGGTAAAGGGGTCTTGAAGGAGTCACCAGTAAAGAAAGTCAAGAGAAGTGATCTGGATGCAGCTCAGATTGCTAAAGATGCTGAAATAGCAAGACTGGTACATGAAAAGGAGCTAGCAGAGATGGAAAGGGAAAGAGAGGAAAGACAGAGACAGGATCAAGCATCTGTGGACTACATTGCAAGTTTATATGATGAAGTTCAAGCTAAGATGGATGCTAGTGAAGAGTTAGCTGCTAGACTACAAATGGAAGAGAGAGAGAGATGTACACAATAGAAGAAAGGTCAAAGCTATTAGCAGAATTCTTTGAAAGGAGGAAGAAGTTACTTGCTGAAGAAAGAGCTGCTGCTGTTAGAAACAAACCTCCAATAAGAACACAACTGAGGAGTCTAATGATGACCTATCTTAAACATATAGGTAAATATAGACATAATCAGTTGAACAAAAAGACATTTAAAGAGATTCAGGCCCTATACATCAAGGAACAAGAAAGAGATGCAGATTTTGTGCCTATTGGGTCTGAGAGAGATGAAAAGATGATTGATAAGATGAACAAGAAAGCAGCTGGTATGGATGAGAAAGAGGTTCCTGAAAGCACTAAGGTTGACAAGTAAACATCATGTTTAGGGGAGGATTGTTGGGTTTTAGAAGACTTTACAACTTACTGTTGCTGGTTCAACATTGGTGCTGCTAGTGAAGATTTAGTGCTGCTGAGAAAGATTGAAGAAAATAGACTAAGTCTTTAGTACTGTTAGTGTATAGTTAGTACTGCCAGTACATTGTTAGTACTGCTAGTATAGTTAGTGCTGTTAGTAGATATGCATGAGTTAAATTAGGAATAGATATGCATTATCTCCTCTCGCGTTTTGTAAGCCCATTAGGGTTTCCTTGGTGTATAAAAGGAACCCTAGGCATAGTCAATAGATACAGATCAATAGAGATCAATTAGCAATCATAGCTTGTAACCTAGTATGATTCAAGTTATAATATAAAGTGTGAGTTTGATAGAAGATCTTTTGTGTTTGCTTAATATTGTTCTTCTTAGCATTGTTGATTAGTTTCCGCATAATCAATAGTGTTCATTCAGCGTTTCATTATTTTTGCTTTGGATTTATCTAAAGTAACAAACCCTTTGCAAGCTAAAGGTTCAAGATCTATTCAGTAAGGGATCCAACAAATACTTAACAGCTAAATCATCATGGGATGACCTGATACTATATCATGAGGGCCCTTCTGATGTGAAAGAAAGTAGGGTCATGGACCTGAACTTGTGCTATAACACCTTTAAATTCAAAGAAGGTAAATCTCTAACACAAGCTTTCACCAGATATAAGGCTTTGATGAATGAGTTAGTAAATGATGGAATCAAACTTTTAAAGCTTGAGATAAATAATGGTTTTATAAATGGGTTACCAAAGAAGTGGCTAAGTTTCTGCCAAAGGCTTAGAAACACAAACAATGTGAAAGTTTATGAGCTTGCTTCTCTATTTGGTAAACTCAAATACGAAGAAAACCTTATATACATTATTTATTTGACTGAAAAGAACAAATCTCTTGTCTCTGCAACACCTCTGTCAACTGCTTTCTTCTCTTCCTCTATTGTCTAGGACTTTCAAGATAGTCATGATGATGAAGAGGATACAAGAAGCAGTCATAAGTATCTGAATGATCTAGAGGAAGAATACCAAGCAAGAGCTCTATTAGACTTAACAGTACTAACTTATAACTAGCAGTACTAACTTTAAGTTAGTACTGGTAGTTAATACTGGTAGTACTGTTGTTAGTACTGTTGTGTTTCTCTTGTTTAAATTAGCTTAATTGCATGCTTAATTTGCTTATTTAGATTAGATTAGCTTATTTGTCTGTCTTTAAGCTTATTAGAGCTTATTTGTTGCTTAGTGTAAAAGTTTTTAGATGTTTTTGCCTTTGCTAGCTTTGACTCAATTTCAGCTTATGTTCCTTGTTTAAATTTTTGTGCATTTACTTTCAGTTTTAATTCCAAATCATCCTTGTTACATTCCAACACCAATCATCAATCGTCTCGCAATTCCATTTTACCCTCGTTGGGACATAACGGACGCGGAGTTCGCTATACTTAGCTTAAATCAGTCTCTTATAGTTTAAATATGCACAATCAGAAGTTAAAGGAGTGTTTGGGTTAAGAGTTAAAACGGGTTAAGAGTTAAAACGGGTCAAAAAGAGTGTTAAAATTATTTTGGGTCCTAAAGCCAAGTTTTTCAAGCTTTAATTCAGTCCTTAAGTCAGTTTTTATAAATCTTTTTAGTTTAAAAATTGTTAGGATTTATGTTTTAGTAAGTTAGTACCGACAGTACAAATAGTTAGTACTGTTAGTTATAGTTAGTACCGACAGTACAAAATGTAAGTACTGATCGATTAGTTAGTACCGTTAGTAGATAATAGTTAGTACCGTTTATGAGATATGTATGAGATATTCTAGGAAAAGATATGTGTTATCTGTTAGCGATTTGTAAGCTTGTGAGAGCTTATCCTTAGTCTATAAAAGGATTTCTCTTAGCATAGTTAGAGAGGACTTGAAGAAATCTCATACAATATCATATCTAAAATAGTTAGTAATTTGTAATTGTTCAAAGCAGATTAATAGAAGTTGGTATTTAGTTATACATTGTTTTTCTTAATACTTGTGTTAAGATTCCGCATTAACACATAGTATTCATAATCAGTGTTTCTATATAGTCAGTTGTATTTATACATCTTGGCTATCAACCTTAATAGGCTGCAGAGATCTATTCGTTTAGGGACTCACAAATTCAAAAAGAGGATTCGAATAAATTTTAACATTATCTTCTGGAACATCCTTATCGGATAGTGACTCGTCATCACTAGAGGTAAAATCGTCATTTGAGTTGAATAGAGGGTTAGAGAAAGTCATGAATTTTTCCTCAGAAACGTTAATGGGAGAGAAATTATCATACGAAGGCAAATCGCAATCACTATCACTTTCGGATGTATCCTCAGACTCACTTAGGATTAGGACAAGGTCCTCAACACTAGACTTTATGAATTCGTCTGATTCATTTTCAGGAATAGTGCTAAGATGCTCATCCCCCATACTAAAAGAGTCATCAGGTGTGATTGCAATAGATGGAGGTATTTGAGAAGTAATTTCATTTAAAGGAATAGTATTCTCCTCGTCATCATTGTCATAATCGTAAATAATATTGAAACGTTGTGAAGGCTCGGTAGTATAAGTACTAAGATTAGCTGTCTGCTCTAGTTGCCAAAGCTCTTTCTTTTTATTAATTTTAATACTCATTCGATTGAATTTTCCCTTAAGCTCATCAATCATAATTTCACATTCCCTTCTATAATGAATATCTATTCTCTCATTACGATAATCTTTTATCTGAATTTGATTACTTATACTTTGCATTTCATCTAAATAATGCTGCTTTAGATCCTCCATATCTTGGATACTCATTTCTTGAAGAGGTGATTGATAGATATTAGTTGCTTTCTCTTGTTAAAGTATCCTCTCACACAGTGATTGCATACTGTTAAGAAGTTCATTCCTTAAGTCAATCTTAAATTCATCATTCATCTTTTGCTAATTAAGGTCTTCTTGATGATTGATGGAATACTGCGGGGGTTGGTCAAAACCGAAAGAGTTAGAATTATGCTCAAAGTGGTTTTAATTCATCGGTTGACATTGAAAATTTTCATAAGGACCCCCACAGTTTTCACATCAAACATATTGTTGTGGAAAACTCGGTGAATTTTGTGGATAATAATTATCACCAAAGTTCTGATTGTAGCACGGTTCCTGCTCATAGACAAGTGGGAACCGTGGTGGACAATCATAACCGTAGTGAGAATTGTTCCCACATAACCCGCACGAGTATGATTCGTACTGGGGTTGCGGAGGGTGGGTGAAAACGTTTAGAAGATCATTGAAAGAGTTTGGATTAGGAGCATCAATCGATGCATTTTCATCTCTTGAAGCGCAAAACAAACAAAATCCTTCTCTAAGACCATGTCCACACCACTTGCAAGTACACCGTTGACAACGTACACCATCTTCTAACAGATCTTTACACTTAAAGCAATGAAATTGGTTGATCGAAGATGTTTGGGGCTATGAAGGTGGGTAGGAAAAATCAGGTGTTTCATCATTTGAAATAGGATTGGGGTTAAACTCGTCTCCGAAACTCACATTGGTACAACGCCGATAATTTCTACCGTTAAACGAGCCTCCAAACCACGAGCACCTTGAAAACCAAGACATGTTGAAGAATTATCGGATAAGAAGGTAGATAGAATAAGAATTAAACAAATAAGAGGATAGAGAAGAGTATTTATAGATTTTTCAAATAATACATAAGGAAAAGAAATAATAAAAATAAGAAAGAAAAATATTTTTGGTAACCAAAAGTCAAAAGTGCATGGTAGCCTCTAGAAAAACGCACAAAGAAGCGAGGAGTGGGTAAACACAAGCGTTTTAAAAACCTTTTCCTTTCGGGGCGAGTTTCGTTTGGATCGACCCTCCTTACACCTCTCTATAGTTTTGTTAAATAAAGGTGAGCTGTGTTTGACCAAATAACAAACGGTTATTTTTAATATTTTAAATAAAAAGAAAATAGAAAAAAAAATATTTTTGGGTTTTTATATGAAAAACGAAAACTTTCACGGGGAAAGGATTTTCAAGGCTCGAACACGAACAATTCCGTAAAAATCGCTACACCTCTCCCCGGCAACGGCGCCATTTTGATATTCATCAAAAACCCCTCAGTTATAATATATATATATATATAATATACTCAAGTCATAACCCGCTCGATAGGAGGGTACGGTTCATATTAATAGAAATAATAATAAGTGCACATAAATAAATATTGAATAGCACGAACATATTAAACAAATAAAATGCAATAAAAATAACTTAGAGCAAAACAAATTGAAGACATCAAATGCAATAACAATAAGCTATATGTTTTATAAAAAGTAACATGAGTAAGTTTGTATATAAAAAAAATGATGCGTATTCAAATACGACATAAGACTTCTTTATAAACAACGTTTGTTTTTGAGTTTGAATAGTTGCCTTCTTTGTCCAAAGAGAGAACCTTCAGCCCTTTCTTGCTTTTGACTCTTGACATCGCAACATAGAGTTGACCGTGTGAGAATACGGGCTTCGGTAAAAATAATCCTACCTTTGACAATGTTTGGCCTTGGCTTTTATTAATAGTCACTCCAAAACATATTTGAATAGGAAACTGTCTTCTGTTTAATTTGAACGGCATCTTTGTGTCTGAAGGGGTAATAACCATACGCGGAATCGCACAAATCTTACCAACGTTTCCACCGGATATGATCTTAGCTTCAATTACATTGATTCCCATCCTTAATACTTGAAGCCTAGTTCCATTGCAAAGCCCTGCTTTCTGATCAATGTTTCTCATTAACATTACAGGGGTACCTATCTTTAATTTTATAGCATGCTGTGGAAGACCAGACATCCTTAGACCGTTAAGGAATTCTGTTGTGTATATTGACTCATCAAAATTCGTGTCAGCATCGGCCAAAGAAACAGAGTCGGATGATTCATACATTTTCTCGTCTCCTGGAAGAAAATCAAGCATTCGTTCATTAATCATGTTGACCATTTCATGAGTTGGCGCAAGAATGGCTCTTTCCTGAAAGAATACAGGGTCCCATAGGTTTTGAAGAAAATGAGGATATGTTTCATCAATTATTGACCCAACATGATCATCGGAGTCTGGGATCAACATATCATCTGGAAATACAACAGTAGACTCGCCTTCATTCTTACCACCAATTTTTCCATTACCAATGTCTAGAATCCAATCAGCAAAATCTTGTATTTCTTTCTTTTCTGATTCCGTTGATCCAGATGCCAATCGCATGTTGACCGTTAAGTTCATGACTTTGCAGTGTTCCCAAAGATAAGAAGAGTTTATTGTGGAATGCACCACCTCATTTCGACTGGCGTTAGGAATGACAGGAAGTATTTGTCTGAAATCTCCACCAAACAAAACAACTTTACCGCCAAAAACACGATCTGATGGTTCAGAATTAACGGACCTACAAATATCTCTCAAAGTCCTATCAAATGCCTCATAACAATATGACTGTATCATTGGAGCCTCGTCCCATATTATGAGTTTCGTTTGCCGTATCAGATCAGCGAGGTCGCTATCAGCAGGAATGTGGCACATTGAATCTTCGACTATATTAATAGGAATTGCAAACCTTGAATGTGCTGTCCGTCCGCCTTCTAATAGAAGAGCTGCAATACCGCTTGATGCAACGTTTAAAACTATTCCACCCTCAGACCGTAAGGCAGCTGACATAGTTTTGTAAAGGTATGTCTTTCCGGTGCCGCCGTATCCATACACAAAGAACATTCCTCCTTTGTTTTTTTCTACAGCATGCATAACAGTAGAATAAATACCTTTTTGTTCAGATGTCAAGCTACTATACAATTTCCGATGTTGCTCTTTCAACTCAGGTATTTTGTACGATTTCTCATCATATATAAGTCTGTTATACCCGTCCATAGTGTATTCGTTATTCGGATATGGCATGCCTAGTATGTTCTTTAAGCTCTTGTTGTTACAAAGCAGCATGTGTTCAATATATGTCAGACATATATTCTTTTTTTGAATGTCTGAAAGTTGCAGACCTGCACAAAAAAAATGATAAGAAAATACAACCAAACACTTAATTGCTATGTTAAACAGTTAATGTAAAACAGTTTAACTTATGAACTAAATTTGTTTTCTTATGTAATTAGCCAAATATCCAGTTTAAACATGAGCTAAATGTGTGTTTGGATTCCCTTATATTAATAGTTTCAAGCTTTCAAAGGTTGTGCACAGAATAACGAATGAAAAATGATGTGTATAGATTTGTTTATGTCCTAGTACTTCTGAAATAACAAATTCATATGCAAATTGGTTCTGTATTTGCTAATATAAACAGCTAAACATATAAGCTAAGGGCCTGTTTGGATTTGCTTATGTAAGCGTATTAATTTATGCTAATGTAGTATTTGGATTTGCTGATATTAAAAGTTTAAAATTTTCCAAGGCTGTGTAAGTACTTAATTATATACATAGTTTAATAGATGGAAAATGATGTGTATGGATTTGTTTATGTCCTGGTATTTACTAAAATATCAAATTCATATGCAAATTGCTTATGTGTTTGCTAATCTATGCAAATGAATAGTAAAACCTTACTGAACCCGAGAATCAGCTACTCTTCAGGGACCAACGGTGTAATTTAGTCATTTACTTAAGCTGAAATGCTGAGATCTCAAAGTTGAGGGACCAAATCTTACTTTTTCTTAAACCCATATCCATTCCAGCAACACAAGAACATCAGTTGAATACGTTTGTCAGTGTGTGGGTGTGTTTTTATCAAAAAACCAATCATCGTAACCATAATACAAACGTTATTATTTTTTCCTTCAAAAAATGGCTTTAGGGTTAAGTTATAACGATTTCATAGCTTGTTGCGGAAGCAAATGGTGGCTGAAGGACCTTTTGATACGTATGATGAAACTGTTGCAGCCAACAATATTTGGTTTAATAAGGTTTGTGTTTTTGTTTTTCTTTTTCTTTTTTGTATGTTTGTTTATGAGGTTTAGTATTAATTAATAATAATGATGATGATGATGATGATGATGATGATGATGACAGGTGGATGTTAATGGTTGGCTGGAAGCATTTGCTGCTCATCCCCAAATTGGCCAAAATCAACCTTCTTCTTATAATATTAGTTCACCCACAAGTGCTCAGTAAGTGATTTTGATTATTATGTTTAATTGTTGTTAAGATTGGTTTTTTGATCTTGAAATAGTATGATTTATTTTTAGGATAGCTTAACACAGTTTAAAATTGGTTTTGCTGATATTAACAGTTTCAAAATTTCAAAGGTTGTGTAAGTACTTAATTAAATACATAGTTTAATACATGGGAAATGATGTGTATGGATTTGTTTATGTCCTGGTACTTACTAAAATATCAAATTCATATGCAAATTTCTTATGTGTTTGCTAATCTATACACCTAAACATATAAACCAAGGACCTGGATTTTCTTATGTCAAAGTATTACTCTACGCAAATGGATTGTTTGGATTTGCTGATGTAAACGTGTTCACATGCTTTGCTGGACTAATGGTGTTTTTTTGCATTTGCTTATGTACAAATCTATAAATAAAAATTAGGTGTCTTTAGATTTGAATATGTAAACCTACAAAATTCTTAACCAAGGACGTGATTGGGATTGGTGATCTAAAATCCTTAAGTTATGAACTAAGTGTGTGTTTGAAAACAATTATAAAAGGCAGATCATAATGAAAATAGTACTCAATAACATTTAGAAACTAAGAAGGTGGTAGGAAAAATCAGGTGTTTCATCATTTGAAATAGGATTGGGGTTAAACTCGTCTCCGAAACTCACATTGTACATCGCGATAAGTTTTCCACGTTTATAACGAACCCTCGTCAAACCACTACACCTTGAAAACCAAGACATGTTGAAGAATTATCGGATAAGAAGGTAGATAGAATAAGAATTAAACGAATAAGAGGATAGAGAAGAATATTTATAGATTTTTAAAATAATACATAAGAAAAAGAAATAATAAAAATAAGAAAGAAAAATATTTTTGGTAACCGAAAGTCAAAAGTGTATGGTAGCTCTCTAGAAAATGCACAAAGAAGCGGAGAAGCGAGTAAGCGCGAAGCGTTTTAAAAACCTTCTCCTTTCGGGTCAAAGTTCGTTGGATCAACCCTCCTTATACCTCTCTTATAGTTTGTTAACTAAAGGTGAGCTGATTCGACAATTAACAAACAGTTATTTTTAATATTTAAATATAAAAGGAAAATAGAATAGAAAAATATTTTTGGGTTTTTATATGAAAAACGAAAACTTTCACGGGGAAAGGATCTTCAAGGCTCGAACACGAACAATTTCATAAAAATCGCTACACCTCTCCCCGGCAACGGCGCCATTTTGATATTCCACAAAAACCCTCAAATAATATATATATATATATATATATATATATATATATAATATAAATATATATATATATATAATATATAGTTAATATAATATATATATAATATATATATATATATATATATATATAATACATATACATAAGCAAAGTATCATACAAATTATTCTTAGGAAAGAATAATAAGTAATCAACACAGGTATCGTTCTCCTCGGTGAGAGGTGAATGGAAATTCACGTTTATGTCGCGAATCGAGCTTGATTATCATTAAAGATTTGATTTTGATCTCTAAAACTAATAACGCAAAGGGGAAAGCATATAAAGGCACGCTAATCTAAAAATTAAAGCAACTTAAAAATCAAATGACATTTAAAGTAATTTAAACTAAATAATAACTAAAATTAACTAATTATTTAACTAAAAATGATAAAATGAAATCTTAAAAATTAAAAATGCAAATTTCTAAATTAAAATGAATTAAATTAGTTTTTAAAACTCAGAAGATATTTTTGAGAATTTTTAAACTATTTAAAACTATTTTTTAAACTAAATAATACTAAGAATTAAATTAAAAATACTAAACTTAATTATAAAAAATTTAGAAAATTACAGAAAATACTTTAAGCTAAAAAGGAGGTTTTCAAAAAAAAATAACTCGAAAAGCTAAAACGGATAAGCTGTTATAAATCGAATAAGCTCAATAAGCTAAAACCTAAATTAAGAATATTAATTAACTAATGCAAAGGAATAACAGAAAAGTCCCAAGGGGCAATGGAAGAGTGTGTGTATTGTGAAGGGGAGGTCACAGGTTCGAGTCTTGTGACCTACCTTTTTTGCAAAACATTTTTATTTTTCATTTTCTTTTTGAAAAAGCTATAAAATAAGCAAAACTAAGAGACTTTAATAAATGAACTTTTTGACAAAAACTTAAAAATAAGCTAGAAAAAGCAAAATCAAAATGAAAGTTTACTTAAAAATTCATTTTTGCTTAAAGCTAAAACTATTTTGGCTTTTTATGACTCAATAAGCAACTAAGAAAAGCAAATAAGCTAAAACAGATTAACATCTACACCTAATAAGCACTTATGACTCAAAATAAGCAATCAAATTAAGCTGAAAAGTATTAAAAAGGACAGTTTACTCTAAAGCAACTTAAGAGGCATTTTTGACCAAATTTAAGCTAAGAATTTAAGCAAATAAGCACTAAGAAAAAGTTAATAACTAAAAACAGATAAACACCTATTCCCAAAGGACAAAAATAAGCTGAAATTAAGCAAATAAGATAAAGAAATAAGCTAGGAAAGTAAATTGAAAATGACAGACTACGCTATTTTATTTTTGGCTTTTTGAAGATTAATAACTACTTTTAGCTAAAATTTAAGGACTCTTAACTGAATTTTGACAAAATAAGACTTAAGACAGATTGAAACCATAATAAAATAAGCTAAAAGAAATCAAAATAAACCAAATTTAAGCTAGACTCTAACTATAAAAGATCTGCACATTCAGACTTTTAGGCTCAAACCATAAACTATCTTTCCTTGACTGTTTTTAGTTGTAATTTGCTTAAAAGGTTTACCCAAAACTACAGACTAAAAACAGATACACAATGATGCATTAGAAACCAAATTTAAACACAAGAATAACTCTTCAAATAGATTTTCAAAGATTTCAACAATTAAGTAGTTAAAAACTCTTGAAAACTGGCAGACCTTAGATTTAGGTAAACTAAACTAGAAAACTTATCAAGACCTATTATGAGCTTATTAAAACTACTACTTAGGACTAATTTAAGCTTATGAAATTCATCTAAGAGCTGAAAATAGTCTACACTTGATTTTACCATGTTATAATGCCTTAACCCAAACACTCCTTTAAAATTCTAAAAACCATTTATAAGCTAAAACAGATCTGAAAAAGCTACAAATTACCAAAACAGATTAAGAGCTAAGCAAATAAAAGACAAATAAGGAAAAACTAAGGAAATTTCAGCACTAAATAATAAGCTACATTTGAAAAGCTATTATGACCCTAATTGAGCAATTTTTACTAAGACTTAAACTAAACTAATTTAAATGATCTAAACTAGAAATGTAAGACATGACAAGCTAGAATAAAACAGATTAAGCCTATATAAACAATAATAAGCACAAATAAGCAGAATTAAGCACAGAATAAGCAGTTAAATAAGCAAAATAGAAATTAAGCTTAAAAGGAAGAAAAGTAAGTGTACCTTGATCCTAGCTCAAACAAGCATAAAAAATGCTCAAATGAGCTTTTCTACAAGCTCTAGCTTATTAGAAACAAGTTGGTAAAGTCTCTATAAGCCCTTCTATTATTGACTTATCATCCATTAGCTCAAAACCATCATACTTAACAATTTGATTTGAAAGTTAACAAACAAGCTCAGATAAGCTTTTAGGAGCTTATTTAAGCTTAAATAGAGCTTGAGAAAACATTTTAGCTTATTAAGAAGTTTGGGAAAAATGCATTAGCAAGAACTGAATTTAAATAACACAAATGACTTAGACTAAAAACTGCTTTTTATTAATAAAAGGAGAATTACATTAAGCTGAATTACAATAAGCATAAAATAAGCTAAAAAACTATGCTATACTACTCTATACTACACTACTCCTATTCTAGATATCTTCTTTGTGTGGAATTTAAGCTTTATTTATAGTGAAAAAAGGAAGCTTCTAGGCTGGAGGAGCGTCCTTCATTCTTCAATCCAAGCCTTCCACTCATAACAAACCCTGGGTCCTTTATTTTAAGCCGTTAGATCACTCTCCACGTCCTTTTAGCCAATGAGGTTCTTGGGGATTGCCAGCGTGTCATAAGTGGTGTCAGTCGTGCCAGACAAGCTTCTATAAGGGTACATGTGTGTGGATTGAAAGGGATTTACCATGTGTAAACGTTGAGGATGTAAAAGAGGAAGAAGGAAGATAGAGGTACAGTAATTCTTTGGCGGGTTAATACTTATGATTTGGAGTTTGACTTAGACCCAGGTTTAATGGTTTGGGCTTTTGGGTTATTTCTATTGGGCCAGAGAAATGATAAGGGTTTTACAAGTTAAATGGATTTGGACTTGTATTTAAAAGACTTAAGGTTTTGTATAGTATAAATCTTAATGGGCTGACCTGGCCCATTAAATGGGTACGGGTTGGTCCATTTAAAGATGTATACACCTTCGGCTTTGATTTCTTTCCCTTTTCTAATCTCTTGCTCGGTTTTGT
The DNA here is from genome assembly GCA_026074375.1 of Tanacetum coccineum. Classification (NCBI taxonomy): domain Eukaryota; kingdom Viridiplantae; phylum Streptophyta; class Magnoliopsida; order Asterales; family Asteraceae; genus Tanacetum; species Tanacetum coccineum. The sequence goes on along the minus strand of BQNB010028170.1, from coordinate 28,603 downwards.
TCTTTTTTGCTTTGTTTTTGTCCATTTTAGATATACCCGTTACCTACATAATTCAAATCACAAAACACACATATACAATGCATTTTTCATGTATTATTGGTCATTTAAGCTCATTTTATTATGTAAAAGGTATGTGTATTTAAGCACATACCAAAATCCCCCATACTAAGCTATTGTCGTGTCCTCACGCAATGTCAAAAAGTAGAAAACTAAAAATTCCAACCCCCTTAGACTAACAACCTCAAAAAGTAGCTAAGTGTTCATCTATGGGGATTAAGAAATCACTAGTTTTGAAAGTCCCCCCCCCCCCGTTTTACCATTTTTATGCATTTATTATTATCATTCATATCATACTTTAAGGATCACGGAACAAGAAATACTAAAAGGATAAATTCATCGTTCTCGATTTTTGACCTGCCCCAAACCAAGCTTAAAGACGAAATCATTTTTAAATACAAGTTACGATGCTAACACTACTCATATTTGTAATTTGTGTAAGTCTAGACTAACTTTTCAACTCCCCGAGGAATAAAATAAATTTTTAAATGTGTAGTTCTCATTTCAAATTTCAACCATCCCAATCGATATCTTTAAGAAAGTTGTAATCCCATCTAAATGTATACGTTTCACCCAAAATTATGATGTATTGGAAGGCGAGATCATTACATGTATCCGACTTTCTAGGGTCTCGGGGGGCGGTGGCTTGAGCGGGGGGTGGGGGGGGGGTAGCAAGGGGGGGGGGGGAGGGGGGGGGGGGGGGACGGAGGAAGGGTGTGGGGTAGAGGGAGGAGAGGGGTAGTTAGGGGGGGGGGGGGGGGGAGATGGTTGTGGGGGTGGGGGGGGGGGTGGGGGGGGGGGGGGGGGGGGTGGGGTTGAATAGTCGCGGAGTAGAGATTGGGGGTTGTTTTAGGGGGGGGGGGGAGGGGGGGAGGGGGTTGTAGGGGTTGGGGGGTAGGGTGGGGTTTTTTTAAATAGTAGGGGGGGGGGGATTATTTGTAGGAGTGGGATTTTGAAGTGGGTTTGTGTTGTTTTTGGGGTGGGGGTTGGGGGGGGGGGGGGGGGGAGGAGGGGGGGGTAGGGATGTGGGGGGGTGGTGGTGGTATAGGTTATGGTTGTGTTGGGGTTAAACTAAGGTGAAAGCAAGTAAAAACTAAACAAGTCATTATTGGTATGCATCTTTTTTTAATTTTCTTTTTGACATGCATCTTGTTTTAATTTTCTTTTTGACAGTTATGTACGAGAACCTCATGAATAAGGAATTTAAAACCAATCAATTATACACACCAGCTTGCATGCATGCATGCAAGTGTTTAGATTTTTAGACGGAAAATACTACAATCACAAAAGTTTTACAAAAGAACATCCATAAAATGAGGTGTTTTGTTTTGATTGGTGGCTTTTGCAATAGTTTCTCTCTCCTCTCTTTGATTAACCAAATCAATACAAAACACATCATTTATGTGAATGTTTCTTTGTAAATCTTTTGTGGTTGTAGCATATCTCTTTTTAGACTGGTATATTAAAACGGATTGAGAAGCTTGTTATTAGGGACGGAAACAAAGATAAAGTAACCGGTTGCTTAATTTTTTTAACTACAATATAAGAAAATTTTAGCAAAAAAATAAGATTTTGAGTTAGAAAATTGAAGTTTAGTAAATAATTAAGTTCACTTTTGACCTATTGATATGGATGGACTAAATATGCAATAAATCATTTTGGGCCCGTGACACCGCGACTCCCTCTAATTTCATCCATGCTTGTCATATTAACAATGCATACATTTGTCAAAAATAAAGCGAGACAAAACACAATTTATTAGAAAAAATAACCTCCCCATTGCCTGTTATAAATATTTTCAAAAAACTTCCTTACGCTATACTACATTTACTTAAACCCTTGAAATTGTATCATAAAACCCCTTAGGCTATAAACTATGTTGTCTGAAAACCCCCTAACCCTTTATCCTGATAAATATTTTTTTAAAGAATAAATTACATGTTTCGTCCCAATGGTTTATACCAAATAACACTTTTAGTCCCTATTCGATTTTAAATACACCAATCGTCCTTAATTTTCAAACTAATTGCATTGATGGTCTCTATTTTGTCAAAATAGGAACCAACTGTGTAATAAATTTGTTTGAAATGTGTTACATGGATAGTCCTTATTTTCTATAATAGGGACTATCAATGAAACATGTTTGACAAAATAGGAATTATCTATGTAATTAAAATAAAAAAGGAACGAAACATGTAATCTAGGTAAACCATAAAGACGAAACATGTAATTTATTCTTTTTAAAACCCCGTTTAACTTTAAAACATTTTCATAAAACTATATAGCTATGAATATTTTCATAAAACTATATACCTATAAAATATTTTCATAAAACCCTTGACCTATAAAATTTTCATAATCCTTTTATCCAAACTGTTTACATAAAACCTCTTAAATTACAAACATTTTTAAAAAATAGCCTTGCTTTATATAATATTTTATAAATTCTCTAAACTCGTTAGCCTTTATAAATATCTTAAAAAAAACTCTGTAAAATATTTACATAAAACTCTCTAAACTATAAGCCTTTTGAAAAAACACCATAGGCTATAAAATGATTTCATAAACCCGCCTAACCTATAACTATTTTTGTTTGGTTTTAGGAGACTTTACAACTTACTGTTGTTGGTTCAACATTGGTGCTGCTAGTGAAGACTTAGTGCTGCTGAGAAAGATTGAAGAAAATAGTCTAAGTCTTTAGTACTGTTAGTGTATAGTTAGTACTGCCAGTACATTGTTAGTACTGTTAGTATAGTTAGTGTTGTTAGTAGTAAGTTAGTGCTGCTAGCATATAATAGTTAGTGCTGTTAGGAGATATGCATGAGTTAAATTAGGAATAGATATGCATTATCTCCTCACGCGTTTTGTAAGCCCATTAGGGTTTTCCTTGGTGTATAAAAGGAACCCTAGGCATAGTCAATAGATATAGATCAATAGAGATCAATTAGCAGTTATAGCTTGTAACCTAGTACGATTCAAGTTATAATATAAAGTGTGTGTTTGATAGAAGATCTCTTGTGTTTTCTTAATACTGTTCTTCTTAGCATTGTTGATTAGTTTCCGCATAATCAATAGTGTTCAATCAGTGTTTCATTATTGTTGCTTTGGATTTATCTAAAGTAACAAACCCTTTGCAAGCTAAAGGTTCAAGATCTATTCAGTAAGGGATCCAACAAGTGGTATCAGAGCTTGTGTGGAAACTCTGAATAAGAAGAACTCCATTATTTGAAGCAGATTTATTCATTAATGGCCATCTCCTCCTCAAGCTCATCAAGTTCTTCTGACAAAGAGGTACAAAACTGTTCTAAACAATGTCTTGAATCTTTTAAAACTCTTCAAAAGAACTTTGATAGTGAAAGAGAAAAACATAGCAGAGCCAGACTAGAAATTCAGGGTTATGAGTTAGCCTTAGAATCTCTAGAATCTAGAATTCTTGGACATGAAAAGAATGAACTGGCTTGGGGTAAAAAATATAAGTTTCAAAACTATGAGCTTAAGTGCAGAGAAGTAAAATTAGACAACCTTAAAATGGAACTAGAAAAAGATATTAAGGAAAGAGATGAGTTGAAAGTTAAGATAGAAAAATGGAAAGAATCTTCTAAGGGTCTTAATAAAATACTCAACAGTCAAATAAGTGCTAAACATAAAAATGGTTTAGAATATGACACACAATTGGATGAAATAAGTAACAAAATCTAAAACCTATAGTGAGATTAGTATGAGTGTTTTTTTAGGTCAGATCAAGTGATGAAGAGATCACACCAGCAAATGATAGGTTCTCCAAAGCAGATGGGTATCATGCTGTTCCCCCACCTATAACAGGTGCAAGTTTAGATGAATATGTCATTAGAAAGAAAATCATTGAGTCAAAAACTGATACTAGTAAATCTAAAACTAGTGAGACTGTAGGTAAAACAAATAAAGTAAACATAGAAAAACCTAAATCAGTCTATGAATCAGTTGTGTCTAAACCAAATATTAACAGAGACAAAGTCATCATTGAGGATTGAAACTCAGATGATGAGGATGATGTGTCTGCTGTAAAAACAGTTAGTTCTGTTAAGACTAATGAGACTCGAACAGTTAGAAATCAAGTTGATAAAATTAGTCAAATTTCTCAGAAAGAAAGGATTAGATTTAAGAAAATAAAAGCTTGCTTTGTCTGTAAAATTTCTGACCATTTGACCAAAGATTGTGATTTTTATGCCAAAAAGAGTCCAAAACCTAAGGTAAAAACTATGGTTAATACTGGTCAAAGGGTGATCAAACCAGTATGGGATAATGCTAAAAGGGTTAATCAATAAAAAAATTCAAATAATTTGAAATACCCTCAAGCTAGAAGGACTTTTGTCCCATCAGGAGTACTAACCAGGACAGGTTTGGTTAATCCTGTTAGGCCAAATTGGAAAAGAGCAGTACATACTGTTAGTACTGCTAGGCCTATTAGTACTGCTAGGCCTGTTAGTACTGCTAGGTAATATGCCCCAAAAATAGCACAAACTGGTAGTGCTATTAGACTAATTTACCCAAGAATGGACAATTTAAGACCAAGAGCCTCATATTCATCGATCAAGAGGTCTTACTACATAAAACCAGCTTTTAGAGCAAAAAACTGAAAACAAGATGTTAAAACTTCTGGGGTTAAAAATATAACGACTGCTGGGACAAGATCAGTTGTTAATACTGGTAAGGGTAAGATGGATAATGACCTTAAAAAGTAAAGGTGGGTTTGGAGGCCTAAGGGAAATTACATGGATCATGTGTTCAAAGAAAAAGGATCTTTCATACTCAAAAAGTTTGAGTATGTTGACCCAAAAGGGATATCCAAGTCTGTGATTACTTTGGTCCCTAAGAGATACTAATTTCTCTTACTTATTGTGCATGGCAATCCAGAAAGCATTCTACAAGATCATGCAGTGGTGGATAGTGGTTGCTCTAGCCATATGACTGGCAACAAAGCTTATCTTTCAGACTATAAAGATTACAATGGAGGCTTTGTGGCTTTTGGAAGTGATCCCAAAGGAGGCAAATCAGCAGGTTACTTTGTTGTACAGTTTGTGAAATATTTTAGTTAGCAGATAGATTTTAGATGAGATGATGATTTGGGATTCATTCTATTCATTGGAATGAAGATTGAGGGCTACATATGGTGCTGAGTTAGTTAGTGCTGCCAGTTTGGTTAATACTGCCAGGCCAACACTTAGTACTGCTAGGCTTAGTTTGTGCTGCTCAAAAGTACTTCACGATGGAAATGATGTTTGGATTGGGTAAAAAGATGCTGCTTGGATTGGTATTGGAGGCTATAAATGGTAGCTAACAAATTTGATGCTGCCAGGCAAATTTGGTGCTGCCAGGCAAATTTGGTGCTGTCAGGCAAATTTGATGCTGCCAGGCAAATTTGGTGCTGCCAGGCAAATTTGGTGCTGCCAGGCAAAAGTTTGTGCTGTTTGTTACCGTTACTACTGTTAGCGAGCATAACATATTTTCCTTAATTAAATATAACCGTTGAGATATTTCGTCCGACAAATGCTTATTGGGGTCTATTAGATTGCAAATTCTTGATCACTTCTCTTATATTACACTCTTTTTATCAGATAAGGATTCAAGTTTATTCAGATGCGGTCATATCAAACCTAAAATGAAAATCTTTATAAAATCTCATATTCTGATTACCAATCAAATAATTACTCTCCCAATCCGTTCATATCTCAATCTTAATTCAATCTTTTAGATGTTTCTTATGGCGATTTTGGAGTTTGTCGAACACCATAACATGGTCGTTGTGCTTAGAGAAGCAAAGGGAAACTCCGTTTTTCATGAGATAGTAGTCTTTTCGTGCTTCAGTTTGATTTCATCTCTTCTCTCTTTGTTGTAAGTAACCTATCTTTACTTCCTACATTGAAACAGTTTTGGAACTCTGCACTGGTCCCAAACAGTCTATGATGTGATGCAGTTTAATGCTCAAAAAAAAAAAATTGTTGTTGATAGCATGGAAGTATAGTAGTAGTAACAGATTGGCATCAATAGAAGTTCGTTCTGTTTATTGTGTGGATGGTAAATGCTTGCATTTAAATTGTTTGATGATTTTCAAAATTACTTGCATTGATGGGGCTATTGGTGGGTGATTTTTATTATCTTTACTTTGTCAAAAAGCTCTCTCTTTCTCCTCAATTGGAAGTTGAGTGATATATATGCATTTCGACTTAGTGTCTTTACGGTAATCGACCAGATTTGGAATGTGTTTTCTCTTTTATTTTTGCTGATTGCATGTGTTTATACATGCCTCTTATCTATAAGTTTTACGTGGGCTATACTGTTGGGTGTAGGGTGGGTGTGGATCTTGGATATTTGCTATTTTATTTGTTAAGCGGCAAGGGGTTGGGGGGGGTGCGTTGGGTGGGTTAACTTGGGGGGGTGGTGGTTTTGGGGTGTGAGGGTTGGGAGGGGATTTGGGGGATGGGGTGGTGGGGGGTGGCGGGTGGGGGTGGGTGCCATTAGGGTGTGGCTGGTGGATGGGTGTTTGGGTGGTGGGGTGGGGGGCGGGGGGGGGGGGGGGGGGGGGGGGGCTGGCGTGGTGTGCTTGAGGGTGGTGGGTGAGTGGGATGGGTATTTGTGGGGGGGGGGGGGGCGGGGGGCGGGTGGGGCGGGGGGGGGGGGTGGTGGGGAGGTTTGGGGGGAATTTAGACGTTGTGGGTGGGAGGTGAATTGTGGCTGGCGGGGGGGGTTGGGGGAGATTGGGGGGGGGGTGGGCGGGGGGGTTTGGTGCGGGGCTCGGCTGAGGGGGAGTGAGGGGGGTGAGGGGGTGGGGTCGGCGTGTGAAGGGGGGGTCCGGCGGGTGGGCGGTCGGGGGGGTGGGGGGGTGGCGGAATGAGGCGGGAGGGGGGAGGGGGTGTGGGTTGTTAGCGGGGGGGTGGAGGTGGGGGGGGGGGGGGGGGAATGTTTTCATGTGGTGGGGTGATGTTAGCGGAGGGGGGGTGAGCGGGGATTGCGGGGGTAAACACTTTATTTCTGGGGCGGTGTGGTGGGAGTGGTTGGGGGGGCGGATTGAAGGAGGGCAGTACATCCTCTTATGGTGGGGTTGCTGGGGAGGGGTGGTGTGGGATGGAGTCCGGTGCCGTGTGGGGGGGGGTGGGTGATAGTTAGGGGGGGGGGTGTGGGATGGTGGGGACGAGTGGTTCGGGAGTGGGGGGGATGGGGGTGAGGGGGGTGGGAGTGAGGGAGGTTTTTGGTTTTTATTTTATATTTCATATAACTTGTAAGGATTGGGGGGTGGCTGGTGTGAGGGGGGGTGGGGGGTTTGGTTCGGGCGGATGGGGTCGTGTGTGGGTGGGCGTGAAGGGGGTAGTGTTTGTGTTGGTTTTTTTGGTTTTGGGTAGTTTTTCACTACCTTAGTGATTGGGTGGCGAGGTTCGTGATGATTTGTTTGTTTTTTTTGCTTTTTGTGGGTGATGTTTTTGGGTGGGGTGTGGTTTTCAGAAACGTGTAGGTATGGTGGGGGTTCAAGGGGTTGGTCTAGGTCGGGAGGGGGGGGTGCTTGATGTCGTACATGTGGTTGTGGTGATGTTTTTGTTATTGGGGCGCATGGTTTTGATGTCCTAGATTGGTGCGGGTGTGTGGTGGGTGCTGGGGGCAGTTAGGGGGCGTTTGGTAGATGTGGGGGTGTGGGGCGGATGGTTTGGGGAGAGGTGTTGGGGGGGGTGGAGAGGGGGAGGGAGGGGGGGGGCGTGGGTGCGTATCGGAGGAGAGGTGAGTGTTGCTGGGTGGGGGATGGAGCGGATGGAGGTGGTCGTGGGCGGGTGTTGAGGGGGGGGGGGGGGGGTTGAGCTAAGGGTGGGGGGGGGGGAGGGGGGAAGGGGTGGGCCGCGGGGGGTGGGCGGTAGGGGGGGGTGGGGGTAGGGGGGGAGGTGGGAGGGGGGGGGGGGGGGGGGGGGGGGGGGGGGGTGTGGGGGAGGAGGGGGGGGGGGGGGGGGGGGCCTACGTGGGTGTGTGAGGCGGATGGGTTGGTCTGGGTGAGGGTATGTGTGGAGATGCGGGGTGAGGTGGGTTGGAAGGTGGATGGGGGGCTTTTAAGCTGAGTGGGGGGGAGGGGGAGGGGTGGGGGAGGGGGCGTGTGGGGTGGTGTGGTGGGCCGGAGGGGGGGGGGGTGGGGGTGGGGGTGGGGGGTGAGCCGAGGGGTGAGGGGGGGTTTGGTATTGTGCCCTGGTCTATTATGGGGGGTTTGTGGGGGGGGGTGGGGGGGGGGGGGGGCGGGGGGGGGGGGGGGGGGAGGGGGGTCGCGTGGAGGGGGGTTGGGGGTGGGCTTATGTGGGGTGGGGGAGGGGGGTGAGGGGGGGGGGTGGCGGAGTGGGGTGGGGGGTGGGGGGTGGGGTGGGGGGTTGGAGGTTGCGTGGTAGGGGGGGGCTGGTGGAATTGGAAGGGGGCGGAGGTCGGGGGTGGGGTGGTTATTGAGGGAGGGGTGAGATGTGGGGGGTTGTGGGGGGGGTTGTGGGTGGGGAATGGGTGATGTCGTGGGGTGGTGAAGGGGGGAGGGGGGGGGGGGGGGGCGGATGTGGGGGCAGCGGGGGGTAGAGGGAGTAGTGGGGTGAGGATTGTTTGTGGGTGTCCGTCTTAATTGATTGAGGTTGGTTAGGCGGGAGATCGTGTGGTGGTGGTGCTGTTGGTGAGTATTGGTGTCTTGGTGGTTTGGGCGAGGGGGGTGGGGGGGGGGGGGAGGGGAGGGGAGGGGCCGGGGGTGGGGGGGGAGGGGGCTGAGGGGGGGGTGGGGGTGGTGGGGGGGGGTCCGGGGGGGTTTGGGGGGGGAGAGGGGGGGGGGTGAGGCGGGGGGGAGGGGTGGGGTGAGGGGGAGGCTACGGGGGTATGAGAGGGGGGGTGGAGGGGGGGGGGCAGGGGGGGGGGGGGGCGGGTCGGCGTGGTGGGTGGGGTGATGGGTGCGGGGTGGTATGGGGGGGGGGGGGATGTGGTTGGGGATTCCTAAGTTGGGTTACATTGTTTCTATTTTTTTTGTTTTGTGTTTTTTGTTTTATTATTGATGGTGTTTTTTGTTTTTTGTTGACTTTTTTGTTTGTCATTTTTATACGTGTGCTTTGTATCTAAATTTTCTTTTAGAATTTTTTTATTTGTTTGTTTATTTTTGGCTTCATAATGAATGCTTTTTTTTTGCTATTTTTTGATGTTTGTTTTTTTTTGGTTATTCGTTTTCCCTTTTATTTTTTTGGTATGGTGTTTTTTTCTTTGTTTTCTTATTTCTGTATGCTTTTTCTTTTTTGATTTATTTTTTATCTTATTTTTTTTGTATCTATTGTTATGCTTTGGATGGATGCTGTTTTTCTTTTTGTTTTTGCTTTGTTCTAAGTAATTTTTTCTGTGATTTCTGTATAACTTAGGTCATCATGTTTTTTTTGTTTTGCTTGGTTATTTTTATTTTGTGGTATGAATTTCTTTTATATTTATCTTGGTTTGTAGATGTCTTATTGTTCATGTGTTAATGAGTGTGTATTTTTTGTACTTGGTTGGTTATGTTAAATTTCATGTCTCTTATTGGTTGGTGTTTCTAAATAATCAAATTGAGCTTGGTGAGCCTTTTAATGATGTTTATCCTACACCAACTCACAATCTAAAAGTTTTCACAAATATGTCTAGGAAAGGACTAAAATTTTCAAGAAAAATAACACCTTTGTTTCCCTATAAAAAAAAAGTACATGGTCTGGGTTGGGTTGGGGGTGGTGACCCCCACATGCCAGAGGGTGTAGGTTTAAGAGAAACCCAACTTGAAACTCAAAAAACCCACCACTCCTCTTTCCTACTCAACCTAGTTACCAGGAGGACCAACCTTTCTGGGAAAACAATCATCTTAGCCATGCCCACTAACCTAAGACTCTAGAGACTCTTTAGAGGGAACTAATAGGAATGAAGGGGATCAGGTTCAGACACCTTATGATAGTCCTCTTTCAGGTGGTCACACATCTAACAGAGCTGAGGATGTCTTGAACCTACAGGAATTATCTGTTTAATGTACTAACTTGTCCAATAGGGTTCTTGCCTTAGAATCTATTAAGGATGCACAAGCTGCAGAGATCAGTGCATTGAAATCTAGAATCAAGAAGTTGGAAAAGAAGTGCAAGCCAAGCATCTCACCACAAGGCTATGGTTTATTGAAAAAAAGAGTGTGAACAGATTATCCATGCATAAGAGATTTGGAAAGAAGGAGTCTATATCCAAACAGGGGAGGAAAAAGTCCAAACCTGAATCAACTTTGGATGACAGTACTGTCTTTGATAATCAAGATGCAGATCATGGTATGGAGTACATGGAAACTGAGGAAGCTGTGGATGAGGGGAGGCAAAGTGGCAAAACTAAGGAGGTTAAGTTGATTGATGATACAGAAGTTGTTGAAGACAAGAGCAATGGTGATAAAGGAGGAAATGCTGAAGAACTAATTAGTACTGCTAGACCAGAAGTTAGTACTGCTAGACCAAATATTGATGTTGCTATGCAAGAAGATAGTGTTGTTGAGCCTAGAACTCCTCCTACAACAACAAGTATATTTTATGATGAAGATATCACCATGGCTCAAACATTGATTAAGATGAAGGAAGAAAAAGCTAAGGAAAAAGGAGTGTCAATTAAAGATGTTGATGATTCTTCAAGACCTGCAAGATCTATTCTCACATTGAAGCCACTTCCAACAATAGATCCTAAAGACAAAGGTAAAGGGGTCTTGAAGGAGTCACCGATAAAGAAAGTCAAGAGAAGTGATCTGGATGCAGCTCAGATTGCTAAAGATGCTGAAATAGCAAGACTGGTACATGAAAAGGAGCTAGCAGAGATGGAAAGGGAAAGAGAGGAAAGACAGAGACATGATCAAGCATCTGTGGACTACATTGCAAGTTTATATGATGAAGTTCAAGCTAAGATGGATGCTAGTGAAGAGTTAGCTGCTAGACTACAAATGGAAGAGAGAGAGAGAGATGTACACAATAGAAGAAAGGTCAAAGCTATTAGCAGAATTTTTTGAAAGGAGGAAGAAGTTACTTGCTGAAGAAAGAGCTGCTGCTGTTAGAAACAAACCTCCAACAAGAACACAACTGAGGAGTCTAATGATGACCTATCTTAAACATACAGGTAAATATAGACATAATCAGTTGAACAAAAAGACATTTGAAGAGATTCAGGTCATATACATCAAGGAATAAGAAAGAGATGCAGATTTTGTACCTATTGGGTCTGAGAGAGATGAAAAGATGATTGATAAGATGAACAAGAAAGCAGCTGGTATGGATGAGGAAGAGGTTCCTGAAGAACCTGAAAGCACTAAGGTTGAAGTTAAGCAGGAAGGACATAAAGAAAACATCAGGAAAAGATCAGGTAGGAGACTGAAGATGAAAGCTATAAAGAAGTCTAAAAGGCAAAAGACTGGTTCTGATCTTAAAGAAGAGGAACAACTAAGAGCTTCTCTAAAGATAGTTCCTGGTGAAGAAGAAGAGATTGATTATGAAGTTCTGAGTACGAGGTATCTAATTGTTAACTGGGAATCTACATTTTATCATACTGATAGATATGGAGTACCTCATGACTACTACAGAGTGTTTAGAGCTAATAGAAGTTCAAGATATATCAAGACTTTCACTGAAATGGTTTCAAGATTTGATAGATTGGACTTCATTGAGCTACATAGTTTAGTGATGCAGAGATTTTCAACAACAACTCCTGAAGGAATTGATTTAGTTCTCTGGGGAGACTTAAGGACTATGTTTGAAGAAACTGCAGATGATGATATTTGGAAGAATCAATAGAAATGGATTATTAAGAGTTGGACTTTCTATGAAAACTGTAGAGTTCATATCTTGGCATTAGAAGATGGTACTGAAATTCACATGCTTACAGAAAGAAGGTATCCACTTATAAGGGAAACTCTTGAGAGGATGATGGAGTTGAGATTGACTGCTGAATCCGAAGGTGAAGCTATTTTTGATCTGCTCAGATTTATTTAAAAACATATTGATGAGTTTGGGGGCCAAGATGGGAGTGAGAAAGATCTTTAAGTGTTGGTTTTCTGACCACACAACAAATGGTCATCAGTTCACCATGTCTAACAGACATCAAGAACTGGCTAGTCCAGAAGCAAACAGATTTTGGTAAAGACTTTTCAAATCTGTTTACAGCTGATAGTTTGCTAAAAAAATATATGGTTCTCAACTCACTATGCTTCACAGTAAAGAGTTGGCTAGTCAAAAGCAAACGACTCTTGGTAAAGACATCTCAAATCCGTTGATAGTTGGTAGTTTACTAAAAACTATATGGTTATCAGTGCACCATGTTATAGCAATGAAGCATTGGCTATTCCAAAGCAAACGGCTATTGGTAAAGAAATATCAAATCCGTTTATGGCTGGTAGTTTGCCAAAAACTACATAGACAACTTAGTTGGTATTTTTGTTGTGTTGTTGAAAATACTGGAAGCTAATCAAAGTTAAAGTTTAAAAGGTTGTAAAGTGTTTGGATACATCCTCCTGGTGTTCAAGAAGCTCAAGATGAAGAAACATAAAGGTTGACAAGTAAACATCATGTTTAGGGGAGGATTGTTAGGATTTAGAAGACTTTACAACTTACTGATGTTGGTTCAACATTGGTGCTGCTAGTGAAGATTTAGTGTTGCTGAGAAAGATTAAAGAAAATAGACTAAGTCTTTAGTACTGTTAGAGTATAGTTAGTACTGCCAGTACATTGTTAGTACTGCTAGTATAGTTAGTGCTGTTAGGAGATATGCATGAGTTAAATTAGGAATAGATATGCATTATCTCCTCACACGTTTTGTAAGCCTATTAGGTTTCCTTGGTGTATAAAAGGAACCCTAGGCATAGTTAATAGATAGATATCAATTAGCAATCATAGCTTGTAACCTAGTACGATTCAAGTTATAATACAAAGGTTGAGTTTGATAAAAGATCTTTTGTGTTTACTTAATATTGTTCTTCTTAGCATTGTTGATTAGTTTCTGCATAATCAATAGTGTTCAATCAGTGTTTCATTATTGTTGCTTTGGATTTATCTAAAGTAACAAACCCTTTGCAAGCTAAAGGTTCAATATCTATTAAGTAAGGGATCCAACACATGTATTTGTTATTTGCAGTAATTATCGAACAAAGAGTGAAAGTTAATCAAAAGGCACACATTTTGGAGCTTAAATGAAGAAATCATGAAAAGCACTGTTTTAACAACTAATATGCCATATCTATCAAGGAAGATACGGCGTATCCGTGCCCTAAACTTCACTCAGCATCCACTAAGGAAGATCTATGCGCCGTATCCATAAGAAAACCACACGCCATATTAAATTACAAGTCATGAAATATTCTATAATATTATAATCATGAAGCCCACGCCAAGAAACCCTAATACACCATATTGAACTCTTTTAATACGTTGTATCGACCAAATTCTAGGGTCTATAAATACTGAACCCTGAATACGAATTTAGGTGTGCAAAAATATACCGAACACTGAGAAGAAGGCATTAACCACCATGTTTGATTTTTAGAAGAGAATAGAAGCTAATAAGGTCTTGCAACGCACTACAATCCATAGTAAAACCATTGTAATTTCTATACTCTAAATAGGCATTCGGTTTTTGGTATCGTTCATCATTATTTAGTTTACCTATATCGTTGATCTATGACATTTGTATAGTTACAATGGCTATTGGCTAATACCTTTAGGTATTATCCATGTTTATGATAATTTAATGTTTGGTTTGTTTAGTTAATTGTATGCTTATTCGTTGTGAGTTGTTTTATGTTTATCAATTTATACTCGTTTACGTGCTTAAGTATGCGACCTATCATTCAACTGGATCTTTGAATACAAATAGAGCGTTAGCTAGATGTTAGGATAGCTCTCTATATTTGCGATTTATATATCTAGAGTAATAGGATCATAAATATTGACCTGTCTTTTCCTTTGGTTTAGTGAATAGTTGGACTAGCAGGTGACCTAGGATCAACAAATAACGTTTTGATTCCTTGGGTAAAGATCTAGACAGTAGACTACTAGTATATAAAGAGCCATTAAGCAGTAAGTTAGTAAAGTCTCGTTGAGCTAGGATTCAATAAGATCACAATTATTATCTCCTAAGATATATTATAATCAACTACGAATGCTTTATGTGGATTTGGTTAATTGTGACAGAATTGCCAAGTTTAGGGTTTAGGAAGAATCTAAACCTAGGAATGATATACCCCAACGATATAAGACAATCATTGCACTAATAAATAAATCCTACATTATATAATATTAAATATGGTTAATAAGTTTTCCTTACATTAGGCTTGATCGCTTCTCTATCTTCTAATTATCAACTTATGTGTGTTAGTCGCCCTCATCTCAGTCTAGGTAAACCAAAACTCGTGCCAGTCTCTCAGGCTGAAAACCCCCTTTTGCGTTAGTTTAGGTTTAACTTAGGTATAACATAGAATAAATTAGGACTAACTTAGATAACTAAAATACTGATAGATTTAAGTATTAACACCCTACTTACCAACGAACCTATAACTGATCGGGTACACTGCCCGTTAGTGTTTGTTATTAGCTAAAGTCGGAAAAATATAAATAATAAAACTTGAATATAAATTACCTACGCACAACGACACATCAAAGACCCAAGTAGTATGTGTATAGTAGCAAGCTCTATGGCTCAGACTAAGAAGGGAAACAATGTATACAGGCGGCCAACACGACTGCGACTATGTATATGACATGGATGCCCCGCCGTTGCCAGCGCACTCTGAAATGACGCATCACCAATACACACCCTCGAGCCAACCGGAATACAGTTGAAGTGAATTATATAAATACCAAGGATGCGCTAGAAACGACTGCCATTTCCTCCGATGGTTTCCACTGGGCAAAAATTTATCAAACAAATACCAATACTCTCCAATGATCATTTCCATGTTCAAGCAATCATCCAACGCGAAAACAACTTGAATTTCATCCGGATAATTCACGCCATGTGGCGCTAAAATTCATCATTGTTGACTGGTCCTTTGAACACGGAGCTGGTCATTAGAAACATACACTTCATCATTGTGGGGTGATCATTTGAAGACTACCACCTAAAGATACACCTGTAATCGCATGTGAGTAAGAAAATAAGCTCGCACATAATAATTATTAAGCGGAAAAAAATATCAGGGGAGTGTAAAAACCTAAATGCCAATCTCAAAGAAAGATGAAGCAGCATGAATTGGAGACCATTGCACATGAAAGGTGATTTAAAAGAGCAACAATCTGCAAAAGTGCACGTCTAAGTGTTTAGGAAAGTGGTTGCATTGCAGACATTGTTGTTGGTGTGAAAAGGATGGGAGAAATAATATAGAAGTTGTATGCCAAAATGCTACATGTGTCAATGAACGACACCCTGTAGTCCTCGTACATAACTGTGATTCTATTTATCCGACCCTTCGCACACTAACATCATTACACGTAGGCAATGATAATAAAATATCATAAATAGTTAAACACGCACAATTCCATTTGTAAGTAGGCTCGGAATCCAAGACATTCAGAATCAAATCATCACAGCCGATAGAATTGTATAAAAATGAAAAAATAGAAGTTTTTAATGACATGCCTAAATCAAAGATTGTAGCCCAATTACGAAGAATGTTCTCCGACCCCAAGTTACACATAAAAAGTATAAAAAATCTGCGAACACAAAGCAAAGGATAATAAAAACATACATATTGATCTTCCTAAGAATAAAATTTCTAAGCAGTACATGTGAAAACAGTTTATGGTAGCAAACCTAATCAAGTGCGGCTTAATATGCAAGAACCAAAGCAAGCAGTATGTGCGCAGGACTATTTAAACGACATCATTTCAAACGCTGCTATGTTGGTCGCCTAATGCAGGTCTGCCAACGTGCAACATCCGCCATGGCTGCAACCATATAATATTAATGGTTGCCCTGACAAATTAGATAGGTTGTTGACGCTGATGCACGCGACCGATCAAGTATTCAAAGAGAATAAAGAAAGGGTTAGGTTTGCAGACTATAGAGCGACCTGAAATAGCGTACATGGTTGCAACTATAAAATCGATGTAGCTACCATGCCAACGTACGCCATCTAGTCAGCAACATTAAACTTAGACAAACAAAGTAATATGCATAAAAACCTGCGCCAACAAATGATCAGCGAGGAAGAAGTCCAAATTTTAGATGGCTCAAGAAATGAGTTGGTATGAGTAGTGATGAGTTAGTGGACAATATATTGTTAGCCTCAAAATATTAAGTCAAACAAGGAAACTCGGTCTTTATTTATTAGTCGTTGTAATTGGCTAGAAAGGGAGTCGGGCTCGTGATTTAAACTAATATTGTATACGTTGCGGGCTAAAGCCCAAAACCCGAGCCGACCCAACAACACTACACCTAGGCATCACCCTAGGTTAGTAAGAAAGTATAAATACCCCTCTCCGCTCTTGGAGAGGGTGTTGGTCTCATTTGTATTTTTTGTGCAAGGTAATCAACCATCTTATTTTCTCTTTACTTTCTCTCTCTAGTTTCTCTCTCTAAAATTCTTTCTTTATCTCTTTTCTTATGGTTTCTTATCATTGATTCATACCTATTTGTATGGAAGTGAAATGATATTTTAGGGTACTGACATTTGGTATCAAGAGCCAAGGGGTTATCGAGTTGTGTTCATGTGGTTTAGCATTTTTTTTTGTTCGAAATTTTTTTTTCATTTAAAAGTGATTTTAATCTTTCTTTCCATTCAAGGTTTTATCTTGTCTAAGGATTATAAGGTATTAAGAGTCATTTTTAAATTTGTTAGTTTTGATTTTTTGTGTTTTTATCATTCTCGGTAAAATTTGAAAAAAAGGACACTGAGTTTGTTATTTAGATAAAATAGTACACCGAATTAGATTATTTTATTCCGAATTTGCTTAGAATTTGCAAAAAAGTGTGTTATAGGATTTCATTTCATTCTCGGTAATTCGCATAAGAGTTCTCGGTAATTCGCATAAGAGTTGTAATAGTGCACACATTTTTCGGTTTTATCGAAAAGTGTGTTTTCAGATTTCATTTCATTCTCGGAAGTTAGCATAAAGGTTGTAATAGATATACAAATCTTTAGTTTTATCGGGTTTTGTGTAAGGAGTATTATTATCGGATTTTGTAATAGGCACATTGTTAGAAAATTTCCATTTTGTAACTTGTTGAATTTGCTACGACGACTTGTCCGAGAATAACTACTAAGTTTTGCTTTGTCCGAGAATCCTTCCGAGTTTGCTCTATCCAATATCTTACCGAGTTTGTTACCGAGTTTGTTACCGAATTTGCTTTACCGATTTTGTTACCGAATTTGTTACCAAATTTGGTACCGGATTTGTTTAATCAAATTTGTAAATCGAACCTGTAACATCAAGACAAAACAACAACACAACTTTATCATCTTAAGATCCTACATAATCATTTTCACTTCATAATTCAACAATCATTCATCATGACTACTCCAATCACAACCTCCACAATTGACAGTCAAATGCATAACAACATCATGGCAACTGGTTCAAGGGAACGTCCACCAATGCTTGCAATAGGACGATATGCACAATGGCGATCACGGTTCTTACGATACATTGATACAAGACCAAATGGTGATGCCTTATGGAAGTGCATTCTCAAAGGTCCATACACTCCAACGATTGTCACAACACCAGTTGTTCCTGCAATAGAGGATTCTTTAGCAGTTCCTGAACAAACAACAGTCGAGACAGTTATGAATATGACTCCTGAAAATAGAGCTCATTTTGAATTAGAAAAAGAAGCGATTCATTTGATATTGACTAGAATTGGAGATGAAATATACTCAACTGTTGATGCATGTCAGACAGCTCAAGAAATGTGGGAAGCCATCGAAAGGCTACAACAAGGTGAATCACTCAATATTCAAGATGTCAAGACAAACTTATTTTGGGAGTTTGGTTGATATGTGTGAAAATACATATCCATTTTATATCAAAAATGGCCCTAAAAAGACAAAATTGTGTTTTAAATACTTGAATATTGCTTGTTTTATCTTTGTGATTGTGTATGTGCGGATATTGCAAAAATCACAAGAAAACGGTTAAAACCGGGCAAACACGAACACGGAAGCGGAAGAGCACACAAAAGAGCTGGAAGTTTTCTACAAAAAGGTCAAAAAGTCAACTCAAGGTCAACAGTGGTCAACCACTAAATGATAAAAATTCCAAAATTACCAAATCAGTCCCTCATATTTACCAAAATTGCAAAAATAATCCCTAAACCCTAACGGTGTTAACTCTTATAATTATAAGAGTTAACACCCGTTAACCGTCTATAACAAAACCAAAGTCCAAGCCTAATCCAACACCCAACCCAAAATCCCTTCATAAGCCCAAGGTCAAACCTCGGGTCAACGAAATCAAACGCACCCTTTTATGAAAGAGTAAAAACGCGAGAATTTTAGTTATTACTATTCACCCATCGTCCCCGTTTAACCTTGAGTCAAAACAAAGGGCAATTAACAATTGAGGGTTAGGATGGGTAATTCAAGGGTTAAGGAACACCTTGGCAGAGTTTATACGTCACCAAGCACTCTTATTGGTGGAGACCCAAGAAAGAATGACACGGTGGACATGAAAGAAGCACAAGGAAATAAAGCTTATACACTTGAGGTACTCACAAAAGAAGCACAACCTGTCACAATCACGGATTGCCACGTTGGCAATCCGTGTGAGCAAAGAAGTGATCTAACGGCCAAGAGTAGTTCTCTAATCATTGAAGGAATGTACGGACAAGATTGGGAAGAGCGTGTAACTGATTTTGGAGCCTAGAAGCTTCTCCTGGTGGCTATAAAAGGACTCCCTCACCTTCACACAAGACATCTTTTTTTTATCTTCTTTTCCTGCAAATTTTTTAGTGTAATAAGCTCTTTTGTAATGTTTAGTTAAAAATGTTATTTTCATTTAAGCTTTTGTAATTCATTTTCTAAAGCATTGTAATCTCTCTTAGTTATTAATAAAATCAAAATTTAAAGTTTTATAAGCTATTTTCTCTTATAAGCTCTTAATCCTTTTCAAATGTTATGTTATTATTTCATAAGCTTACAACAAGCCCTCATAAGCTCTTACAAGTCTCTAAGCTTGTAATTGAGCTATAATAAGCTTTAACATACTTAAACCTTAAAACCAGCTTAAGTACCTTTGCTTAATTGGACTTGGAGCTTTTGGATGATGAACTAGAAAGGGAAGAGTTCATAGGACTTATACTGGCTTATTAACAATAAGCCAGAGCTCGTAGATTGCTCATTTGAGTTTATTAATGCCTTTGTTTAGCTAAGGCTTAAGTAAGTTTCTTATTTAGCTTTATGTCTTAATTTCTTAGTTTAATAACTGCTTAATTTGCTTATTATTTGCTAGTTTCAGCTTATATATGCTTAATATGTTAGTTTAATGCTATTAGTTCTTAGTTTCAT